>JAKUCM010000845.1:0-74963 GCA_023374145.1 Lepidium sativum | reverse complement strand
AATTCCTTGTGGCCATGCCCTATTTGCCGCCGAAAGTGCTCGTCTTTAAATAGTCTATCTCACTCATTGGTATTACCACACAACAACTTTGTACGATGCATATGCTAAGTGTATTAAATCTCGAGATGCTGGAACACATGTACCTAAGGAGGTTGCGAACAAGTTTTGTAAGCCTACATCAATTAGAAAGCAAACAGGCCGACCAAAATCTCAAGAATAAAACGTGTCATAGAGGTGGTACTTGGGTCTTAACGACCAAGGAAGATGTACACTTGTTCAAAGTGTTCTCAACACGGCCATAATACGCGTACTTGTCCATCAAAACAATCGTATACATGACCGTTTACTCATTCTCTACCATAAATACTGAAATTACGTCCCTATATGTATTTGTTCCATAAGTGATATATAGGTTTTGACTCCCATTATGTAGGCCTAGGGTAACGTTATGTGGGTTTCCGTAACAGATACGAAATCAAAATCTTCGTGACTTAGACTAAAACATAAGTAACAGATACCAAAACCTATATAACATTAAGCAAAACCTACATAACGTAAACAAGTCATACCAAAAACCTACATAACATCAATAAAAACCTACATAACGTAAACCAAAACCTTCAAAACATAAAACAAAATCTACACAACGTAGGTTTTACAACCGTTATGTAGGTTTTGCTTCCTTTATATAGGTTTTGTTACTGTAATGTAGGTTTTGCTTCCGTCATGTAGTTTTTCTGTAATGTAGGTTTTGCTTCCGTTTGGTAGGTTTTACCACCGTTATGTAGGTTTTAGTATACAATGTAGGTGTTTCAATACTTCTTGTAGGTTTTGGTTCAAGTTATGCAGGTTTTAGTTTTAACGATGTTGGGTTAATTATTGATCTTTTAGGGGAGAGTTCACGAAGCCAAACTTTTCGCGGTACAACAAATATATGAACATCAGGCACATGTGACAAAACACACATCATTTAATGTTTTCAATACGACGGACATAAAATGTTTGTGCAAGAGGTATAACGTAGACAAAATTCCTTGTGGCCATGCCCTAGTTGCCGCCGAATGTGCTCGTCTTTAAATAGACTATCTCACTCATTGGTATTACCACACACCAACTTTATACGATGCATATGCTAAGTGTATTAAAGCTCGAGATGCTGGAACACATGTACCTGAGGAGGTTACGAACAAGGTTTGTAAGCCTCCCTCAATTAGAAAGCAAAAATGCCAACCGAAATCTCAAGAATAAAACGCGTTATAGAGGTGGTACTTGAATCAAAACGACAAAGGAAGATGTACACTTGTTCAAAGTGTTCTCAACACGGCCATAATACGCGCACTTGCCCATCAATCCAATCGCATACATGACCGTTTACTCATTCCCTACCATAAATACTGAAACTACGTCCCCTTACGTATTTCTTCCATATGTGATATATAGGTTTTGACTCCCATTATGTAGGCCTAGGGTAACGTTATGTGGGTTTCCGTAACAGATATGAAATCAAAACCTACGTGACGTAGACCAAAACATACGTAACAGATACCAAAACCTATATATCATCAAGCAAAACCTACACAACGTAAGCAAGTCATACCAAAAACCTACAAAACATCAATCAAAACCTAAATAACGTAAACCAAAACCTTCAAGAAATAAAACAAAATCTACACAACGTAGGTTTTACCACCGTTATGTAGGTTTTGCTTCATTTATATAGGTTTTGCTTCCGTAATGCAGGTTTTGCTTCCGTTATGTAGTTTTTTCTGTAATGTAGGTTTTGCTTTCGTTTGGTAGGTTTTACCACCTATATGTAGGTTTTAGTATACAATGTAGGTGTTTCAATATATCTTGTAGTTTTTGGTTCAAGTTATGCAGGTTTTAGTTTTAACGATGTTGGGTTAATTATTGATCTTTTAGGGGAGAGTTCAGGAAGCCAAACTTTTCGCGGTACAACAAATATATGAACATCAGGCACATGTGACAAAACACACATCATTTAATGTTTTCAATATGACAGACATATAACGTCCGTGCAAGAGGTATAACGTAGACAAATTTCCTTGTGGCCATGCCCTATTTGCCACCGAAAGTGCTCGTCTTTAAATAGTCTATCTCACTCATTGGTATTACCACACACCAACTTTGTACGATGCATATGCTAAGTGTATTAAAGCTCGAGATGGTGGAACACATGTACCTGAGGAGGTTACGAACAAGGTTTGTAAGCCTCCATCAATTAGAAAGCAAAAATGCCGACCAAAATCTCAAGAATAAAACGCGTTATAGAGGTGGTACTTGAATCAAAACGACAAAGGAAGATGTACACTTGTTCAAAGTGTTCTCAACACGGCCATAATGTGCGCACTTGCCCATCAATCCAATCGCATACATGACCGTTTACTCATTCCCTACAATAAATACTGAAACTACGTCCCCTTACGTATTTCTTCCATAAGTGATATATAGGTTTTGACTCCCATTATGTAGGCCTAGGGTAACGTTATGTGCGTTTCCGTAACAGATATGAAATCAAAACCTACGTGACATAGACCAAAACATACGTAACAGATACCAAAACCTATATATCATCAAGCAAAACCTACACAACGTAAGCAAGTCATACCAAAAACATACATAACATCAATCAAAACCTACATATCGTAAATCAAAACCTTCAAAAAATAAAACAAAATCTACACAACGTAGGTTTTACAACCGTTATGTAGGTTTTGCTTCCTTTATATAGGTTTTGTTTCTGTAATGTACGTTTTGCTTCCGTCATGTAGTTTTTCTGTAATGTAGGTTTTGCTTCCGTTTGGTAGGTTTTACCACCGTTATGTAGGTTTTAGTTTTAACGATGTTGGGTTAATTATTGATCTTTTAGGGGAGAGTTCACGAAGCCAAACTTTTCGCGGTACAACAAATATATGAACATCAGGCACATGTGACAAAACACACATCATTTAATGTTTTCAATACGACGGACATAAAATGTTTGTGCAAGAGGTATAACGTAGACAAAATTCCTTGTGGCCATGCCCTAGTTGCCGCCGAATGTGCTCGTCTTTAAATAGACTATCTCACTCATTGGTATTACCACACACCAACTTTATACGATGCATATGCTAAGTGTATTAAAGCTCGAGATGCTGGAACACATGTACCTGAGGAGGTTACGAACAAGGTTTGTAAGCCTCCCTCAATTAGAAAGCAAAAATGCCAACCGAAATCTCAAGAATAAAACGCGTTATAGAGGTGGTACTTGAATCAAAACGACAAAGGAAGATGTACACTTGTTCAAAGTGTTCTCAACACGGCCATAATACGCGCACTTGCCCATCAATCCAATCGCATACATGACCGTTTACTCATTCCCTACCATAAATACTGAAACTACGTCCCCTTACGTATTTCTTCCATATGTGATATATAGGTTTTGACTCCCATTATGTAGGCCTAGGGTAACGTTATGTGGGTTTCCGTAACAGATATGAAATCAAAACCTACGTGACGTAGACCAAAACATACGTAACAGATACCAAAACCTATATATCATCAAGCAAAACCTACACAACGTAAGCAAGTCATACCAAAAACCTACAAAACATCAATCAAAACCTAAATAACGTAAACCAAAACCTTCAAGAAATAAAACAAAATCTACACAACGTAGGTTTTACCACCGTTATGTAGGTTTTGCTTCATTTATATAGGTTTTGCTTCCGTAATGCAGGTTTTGCTTCCGTTATGTAGTTTTTTCTGTAATGTAGGTTTTGCTTTCGTTTGGTAGGTTTTACCACCTATATGTAGGTTTTAGTATACAATGTAGGTGTTTCAATATATCTTGTAGTTTTTGGTTCAAGTTATGCAGGTTTTAGTTTTAACGATGTTGGGTTAATTATTGATCTTTTAGGGGAGAGTTCAGGAAGCCAAACTTTTCGCGGTACAACAAATATATGAACATCAGGCACATGTGACAAAACACACATCATTTAATGTTTTCAATATGACAGACATATAACGTCCGTGCAAGAGGTATAACGTAGACAAATTTCCTTGTGGCCATGCCCTATTTGCCACCGAAAGTGCTCGTCTTTAAATAGTCTATCTCACTCATTGGTATTACCACACACCAACTTTGTACGATGCATATGCTAAGTGTATTAAAGCTCGAGATGGTGGAACACATGTACCTGAGGAGGTTACGAACAAGGTTTGTAAGCCTCCATCAATTAGAAAGCAAAAATGCCGACCAAAATCTCAAGAATAAAACGCGTTATAGAGGTGGTACTTGAATCAAAACGACAAAGGAAGATGTACACTTGTTCAAAGTGTTCTCAACACGGCCATAATGTGCGCACTTGCCCATCAATCCAATCGCATACATGACCGTTTACTCATTCCCTACAATAAATACTGAAACTACGTCCCCTTACGTATTTCTTCCATAAGTGATATATAGGTTTTGACTCCCATTATGTAGGCCTAGGGTAACGTTATGTGCGTTTCCGTAACAGATATGAAATCAAAACCTACGTGACATAGACCAAAACATACGTAACAGATACCAAAACCTATATATCATCAAGCAAAACCTACACAACGTAAGCAAGTCATACCAA
The DNA here is from genome assembly GCA_023374145.1 of Lepidium sativum. Lineage (NCBI taxonomy): Eukaryota > Viridiplantae > Streptophyta > Magnoliopsida > Brassicales > Brassicaceae > Lepidium > Lepidium sativum. Next base: position 70,338 of record JAKUCM010000845.1, on the reverse strand, counting down.
AAACATACATAACATCAATCAAAACCTACATATCGTAAATCAAAACCTTCAAAAAATAAAACAAAATCTACACAACGTAGGTTTTACAACCGTTATGTAGGTTTTGCTTCCTTTATATAGGTTTTGTTTCTGTAATGTACGTTTTGCTTCCGTCATGTAGTTTTTCTGTAATGTAGGTTTTGCTTCCGTTTGGTAGGTTTTACCACCGTTATGTAGGTTTTAGTATACAATGTAGGTGTTTCAATACTTCTTGTAGGTTTTGGTTCAAGTTATGCAGGTTTTAGTTTTAACGATGCTGGGTTAATTATTGATCTTTAAGGGGAGAGTTCAGGAAGCCAAACTTTTCGCGGTACAACAAATATATGAACATCAGGCACATGTGACAAAACACACATCATTTAATGTTTTCAATACGACGGACAGAAAATGTTTGTGCAAGAGGTATAACGTAGACAAAATTCCTTGTGGCCATGCCCTAGTTGCCGCCGAAAGTGCTCGTCTTTAAATAGTCTATCTCACTCATTGGTATTACCACACACCAACTTTGTATGATGCATATGCTAAGTGTATTAAAGCTCGAGATGCTGGAACACATGTACCTGAGGAGGTTACGAACAAGGTTTGTAAGCCTCCATCAATTAGAAAGCAAAAATGCCGACCGAAATCTCAAGAATAAAACGCGTTATAGAGGTGGTACTTGAATCAAAACGACAAAGGAAGATGTACACTTGTTCAAATTGTTCTCAACACGGCCATAATACGCGCACTTGCCCATCAATCCAATCGCATACATGACCGTTTACTCATTCCCTACCATAAATACTGAAACTACGTCCCCTTACGTATTTCTTCCATAAGTGATATATAGGTTTTGACTCCCATTATGTAGGCCTAGGGTAACGTTATGTGCGTTTCCGTAACAGATATGAAATCAAAACCTACGTGACATAGACCAAAACATACGTAACAGATACCAAAACCTATATATCATCAAGCAAAACCTACACAACGTAAGCAAGTCATACCAAAAACCTACAAAACATCAATCAAAACCTAAATAACGTAAACCAAAACCTTCAAGAAATAAAACAAAATCTACACAACGTAGGTTTTACCACCGTTATGTAGGTTTTGCTTCATTTATATAGGTTTTGCTTCCGTAATGCAGGTTTTGCTTCCGTTATGTAGTTTTTTCTGTAATGTAGGTTTTGCTTTCGTTTGGTAGGTTTTACCACCTATATGTAGGTTTTAGTATACAATGTAGGTGTTTCAATATATCTTGTAGTTTTTGGTTCAAGTTATGCAGGTTTTAGTTTTAACGATGTTGGGTTAATTATTGATCTTTTAGGGGAGAGTTCAGGAAGCCAAACTTTTCGCGGTACAACAAATATATGAACATCAGGCACATGTGACAAAACACACATCATTTAATGTTTTCAATATGACAGACATATAACGTCCGTGCAAGAGGTATAACGTAGACAAATTTCCTTGTGGCCATGCCCTATTTGCCGCCGAAAGTGCTCGTCTTTAAATAGTCTATCTCACTCATTGGTATTACCACACACCAACTTTGTACGATGCATATGCTAAGTGTATTAAAGCTCGAGATGGTGGAACACATGTACCTGAGGAGGTTACGAACAAGGTTTGTAAGCCTCCATCAATTAGAAAGCAAAAATGCCGACCAAAATCTCAAGAATAAAACGCGTTATAGAGGTGGTACTTGAATCAAAACGACAAAGGAAGATGTACACTTGTTCAAAGTGTTCTCAACACGGCCATAATGTGCGCACTTGCCCATCAATCCAATCGCATACATGACCGTTTACTCATTCCCTACAATAAATACTGAAACTACGTCCCCTTACGTATTTCTTCCATAAGTGATATATAGGTTTTGACTCCCATTATGTAGGCCTAGGGTAACGTTATGTGCGTTTCCGTAACAGATATGAAATCAAAACCTACGTGACATAGACCAAAACATACGTAACAGATACCAAAACCTATATATCATCAAGCAAAACCTACACAACGTAAGCAAGTCATACCAAAAACATACATAACATCAATCAAAACCTACATATCGTAAATCAAAACCTTCAACAAATAAAACAAAATCTACACAACGTAGGTTTTACAACCGTTATGTAGGTTTTGCTTCCTTTATATAGGTTTTGTTTCTGTAATGTAGGTTTTGCTTCCGTCATGTAGTTTTTCTGTAATGTAGGTTTTGCTTCCGTTTGGTAGGTTTTACCACCGTTATGTAGGTTTTAGTATACAATGTAGGTGTTTCAATACTTCTTGTAGGTTTTGGTTCAAGTTATGCAGGTTTTAGTTTTAACGATGCTGGGTTAATTATTGATCTTTAAGGGGAGAGTTCAGGAAGCCAAACTTTTCGCGGTACAACAAATATATGAACATCAGGCACATGTGACAAAACACACATCATTTAATGTTTTCAATACGACGGACAGAAAATGTTTGTGCAAGAGGTATAACGTAGACAAAATTCCTTGTGGCCATGCCCTAGTTGCCGCCGAAAGTGCTCGTCTTTAAATAGTCTATCTCACTCATTGGTATTACCACACACCAACTTTGTATGATGCATATGCTAAGTGTATTAAAGCTCGAGATGCTGGAACACATGTACCTGAGGAGGTTACGAACAAGGTTTGTAAGCCTCCATCAATTAGAAAGCAAAAATACCGACCGAAATCTCAAGAATAAAACGCGTTATAGAGGTGGTACTTGAATCAAAACGACAAAGGAAGATGTACACTTGTTCAAATTGTTCTCAACACGGCCATAATACGCGCACTTGCCCATCAATCCAATCGCATACATGACCGTTTACTCATTCCCTACCATAAATACTGAAACTACGTCCCCTTACGTATTTCTTCCATAAGTGATATATAGGTTTTGACTCCCATTATGTAGGCCTAGGGTAACGTTATGTGCGTTTCCGTAACAGATATGAAATCAAAACCTACGTGACATAGACCAAAACATACGTAACAGATACCAAAACCTATATATCATCAAGCAAAACCTATACAACGTAAGCAAGTCATACCAAAAACATACATAACATCAATCAAAACCTACATAACGTAAATCAAAACCTTCAAAAAATAAAACAAAATCTACACAACGTAGGTTTTACAACCGTTATGTAGGTTTTGCTTCCTTTATATAGGTTTTGTTTCTGTAATGTAGGTTTTGCTTCCGTCATGTAGTTTTTCTGTAATGTAGGTTTTGCTTCCGTTTGGTAGGTTTTACCACCGTTATGTAGGTTTTAGTATACAATGTAGGTGTTTCAATACTTCTTGTAGGTTTTGGTTCAAGTTATGCAGGTTTTAGTTTTAACGATGTTGGGTTAATTATTGCTCTTTTAGGGGAGAGTTCAGGAAGCCAAACTTTTCGCGGTACAACAAATATATGAACATCAGGCACATGTGACAAAACACACATCATTTAATGTTTTCAATACGACGGACATAAAATGTTTGTGCAAGAGGTATAACGTAGACAAAATTCCTTGTGGCCATGCCCTAGTTGCCGCCGAAAGTGCTCGTCTTTAAATAGTCTATCTCACTCATTGGTATTACCACACACCAACTTTGTATGATGCATATGCTAAGTGTATTAAAGCTCGAGATGCTGGAACACATGTACCTGAGGAGGTTACGAACAAGGTTTGTAAGCCTCCATCAATTAGAAAGCAAAAATGCCGACCGAAATCTCAAGAATAAAACGCGTTATAGAGGTGGTACTTGAATCAAAACGACAAAGGAAGATGTACACTTGTTCAAATTGTTCTCAACACGGCCATAATACGCGCACTTGCCCATCAATCCAATCGCATACATGACCGTTTACTCATTCCCTACCATAAATACTGAAACTACGTCCCCTTACGTATTTCTTCCATAAGTGATATATAGGTTTTGACTCCCATTATGTAGGCCTAGGGTAACGTTATGTGCGTTTCCGTAACAGATATGAAATCAAAACCTACGTGACATAGACCAAAACATACGTAACAGATACCAAAACCTATATATCATCAAGCAAAACCTACACAACGTAAGCAAGTCATACCAAAAACCTACAAAACATCAATCAAAACCTAAATAACGTAAACCAAAACCTTCAAGAAATAAAACAAAATCTACACAACGTAGGTTTTACCACCGTTATGTAGGTTTTGCTTCATTTATATAGGTTTTGCTTCCGTAATGCAGGTTTTGCTTCCGTTATGTAGTTTTTTCTGTAATGTAGGTTTTGCTTTCGTTTGGTAGGTTTTACCACCTATATGTAGGTTTTAGTATACAATGTAGGTGTTTCAATATATCTTGTAGTTTTTGGTTCAAGTTATGCAGGTTTTAGTTTTAACGATGTTGGGTTAATTATTGATCTTTTAGGGGAGAGTTCAGGAAGCCAAACTTTTCGCGGTACAACAAATATATGAACATCAGGCACATGTGACAAAACACACATCATTTAATGTTTTCAATATGACAGACATATAACGTCCGTGCAAGAGGTATAACGTAGACAAATTTCCTTGTGGCCATGCCCTATTTGCCGCCGAAAGTGCTCGTCTTTAAATAGTCTATCTCACTCATTGGTATTACCACACACCAACTTTGTACGATGCATATGCTAAGTGTATTAAAGCTCGAGATGGTGGAACACATGTACCTGAGGAGGTTACGAACAAGGTTTGTAAGCCTCCATCAATTAGAAAGCAAAAATGCCGACCAAAATCTCAAGAATAAAACGCGTTATAGAGGTGGTACTTGAATCAAAACGACAAAGGAAGATGTACACTTGTTCAAAGTGTTCTCAACACGGCCATAATGTGCGCACTTGCCCATCAATCCAATCGCATACATGACCGTTTACTCATTCCCTACAATAAATACTGAAACTACGTCCCCTTACGTATTTCTTCCATAAGTGATATATAGGTTTTGACTCCCATTATGTAGGCCTAGGGTAACGTTATGTGCGTTTCCGTAACAGATATGAAATCAAAACCTACGTGACATAGACCAAAACATACGTAACAGATACCAAAACCTATATATCATCAAGCAAAACCTACACAACGTAAGCAAGTCATACCAAAAACATACATAACATCAATCAAAACCTACATATCGTAAATCAAAACCTTCAACAAATAAAACAAAATCTACACAACGTAGGTTGTACAACCGTTATGTAGGTTTTGCTTCCTTTATATAGGTTTTGTTTCTGTAATGTAGGTTTTGCTTCCGTCATGTAGTTTTTCTGTAATGTAGGTTTTGCTTCCGTTTGGTAGGTTTTACCACCGTTATGTAGGTTTTAGTATACAATGTAGGTGTTTCAATACTTCTTGTAGGTTTTGGTTCAAGTTATGCAGGTTTTAGTTTTAACGATGCTGGGTTAATTATTGATCTTTAAGGGGAGAGTTCAGGAAGCCAAACTTTTCGCGGTACAACAAATATATGAACATCAGGCACATGTGACAAAACACACATCATTTAATGTTTTCAATACGACGGACAGAAAATGTTTGTGCAAGAGGTATAACGTAGACAAAATTCCTTGTGGCCATGCCCTAGTTGCCGCCGAAAGTGCTCGTCTTTAAATAGTCTATCTCACTCATTGGTATTACCACACACCAACTTTGTATGATGCATATGCTAAGTGTATTAAAGCTCGAGATGCTGGAACACATGTACCTGAGGAGGTTACGAACAAGGTTTGTAAGCCTCCATCAATTAGAAAGCAAAAATGCCGACCGAAATCTCAAGAATAAAACGCGTTATAGAGGTGGTACTTGAATCAAAACGACAAAGGAAGATGTACACTTGTTCAAATTGTTCTCAACACGGCCATAATACGCGCACTTGCCCATCAATCCAATCGCATACATGACCGTTTACTCATTCCCTACCATAAATACTGAAACTACGTCCCCTTACGTATTTCTTCCATAAGTGATATATAGGTTTTGACTCCCATTATGTAGGCCTAGGGTAACGTTATGTGCGTTTCCGTAACAGATATGAAATCAAAACCTACGTGACATAGACCAAAACATACGTAACAGATACCAAAACCTATATATCATCAAGCAAAACCTATACAACGTAAGCAAGTCATACCAAAAACATACATAACATCAATCAAAACCTACATAACGTAAATCAAAACCTTCAAAAAATAAAACAAAATCTACACAACGTAGGTTTTACAACCGTTATGTAGGTTTTGCTTCCTTTATATAGGTTTTGTTTCTGTAATGTAGGTTTTGCTTCCGTCATGTAGTTTTTCTGTAATGTAGGTTTTGCTTCCGTTTGGTAGGTTTTACCACCGTTATGTAGGTTTTAGTATACAATGTAGGTGTTTCAATACTTCTTGTAGGTTTTGGTTCAAGTTATGCAGGTTTTAGTTTTAAAGATGTTGGGTTAATTATTGCTCTTTTAGGGGAGAGTTCAGGAAGCCAAACTTTTCGCGGTACAACAAATATATGAACATCAGGCACATGTGACAAAACACACATCATTTAATGAAAATGTTTGTGCAAGAGGTATAACGTAGACAAAATTCCTTGTGGCCATGCCCTAGTTGCCGCCGAAAGTGCTCATCTTGAAATGTTCTATCTCCCTCATTGGTATTACCACACACCAACTTTGTACGATGCATATGCTAAGTGTATTAAAGATCGAGATGCTGGAACACATGTACCTGAGGAGGTTACGAACAAGGTTTGTAAGCCTCCATCAATTAGAAAGCAAAAAGGCCGACCAAAATCTCAAGAATAAAACGCGTTATAGAGGTGGTACTTGAATCAAAACGACAAAGGAAGATGTACACTTGTTCAAAGTGTTCTCAACACGGCCATAATACACGCACTTGCCCATCAATCCAATCGCATACATGACCGTTTACTCATTCCCTACCATAAATACTGAAACTACGTCCCCTTACGTATTTCTTCCATAAGTGATATATAGGTTTTGACTCCCATTATGTAGGCCTAGGGTAACATTATGTGCGTTTCCGTAACAGATATGAAATCAAAACCTACGTGACATAGACCAAAACATACGTAACAGATACCAAAACCTATACAACGTAAGCAAGTCATACCAAAAACATACATAACATCAATTAAAACCTACATAACGTAAATCAAAACCTTCAAAAAATAAAACAAAATCTACAGAACGTAGGTTTTACAACTGTTATGTAGGTTTTGCTTCCTTTATATAGGTTTTGTTTCTGTAATGTAGGTTTTGCTTCCGTCATGTAGTTTTTCTGTAATGTAGGTTTTGCTTCCGTTTGGTAGGATTTACCACCGTTATGTAGGTTTTAGTATACAATGTAGGTGTTTCAATACTTCTTGTAGGTTTTGGTTCAAGTTATGCAGGTTTTAGTTTTAACGATGCTGGGTTAATTATTGATCTTTAAGGGGAGAGTTCAGGAAGCCAAACTTTTCGCGGTACAACAAATATATGAACATCAGGCACATGTGACAAAACACACATCATTTAATGTTTTCAATACGACGGACAGAAAATGTTTGTGCAAGAGGTATAACGTAGACAAAATTCCTTGTGGCCATGCCCTAGTTGCCGCCGAAAGTGCTCGTCTTTAAATAGTCTATCTCACTCATTGGTATTACCACACACCAACTTTGTACGATGCATATGCTAAGTGTATTAAAGCTCGAGATGCTGGAACACATGTACCTGAGGAGGTTACGAACAAGGTTTGTAAGCCTCCATCAATTAGAAAGCAAAAATGCCGACCGAAATCTCAAGAATAAAACGCGTTATAGAGGTGGTACTTGAATCAAAACGACAAAGGAAGATGTACACTTGTTCAAATTGTTCTCAACACGGCCATAATACGCGCACTTGCCCATCAATCCAATCGCATACATGACCGTTTACTCATTCCCTACCATAAATACTGAAACTACGTCCCCTTACGTATTTCTTCCATAAGTGATATATAGGTTTTGACTGCCATTATGTAGGCCTAGGGTAACGTTATGTGGGTTTCCGTAACATATATGAAATCAAAACCTACGTGACGTAGACCAAAACATACGTAACAGATACCAAAACCTATATATCATCAAGCAAAACCTACACAACGTAAGCAAGTCATACCAAAAACCTACATAACATCAATCAAAACCTAAATAACGTAAACCAAAACCTTCAAGAAATAAAACAAAATCTACACAATGTAGGTTTTACCACCGTTATGTAGGTTCTGCTTCATTTATATAGGTTTTGCTTCCGTAATGCAGGTTTTGCTTTCGTTATGTAGTTTTTTCTGTAATGTAGGTTTTGCTTTCGTTTGGTAGGTTTTACCACCTATATGTAGGTTTTAGTATACAATGTAGGTGTTTCAATATTTCTTGTAGGTTTTGGTTCAAGTTATGCAGGTCTTAGTTTTAACGATGTTGGGTTAATTATTGATCTTTTAGGGGAGAGTTCAGGAAGCCAAACTTTTCGCGGTACAACAAATATATGAACATCAGGCACATGTGACAAAACACACATCATTTAATGTTTTCAATATGACAGACATATAATGTCCGTGCAAGAGGTATAACGTAGACAAAATTCCTTGTGGCCATGCCCTATTTGCCGCCGAAAGTGCTCGTCTTTAAATAGTCTATCTCACTCATTGGTATTACCACACAACAACTTTGTACGATGCATATGCTAAGTGTATTAAATCTCGAGATGCTGGAACACATGTACCTAAGGAGGTTGCGAACAAGTTTTGTAAGCCTACATCAATTAGAAAGCAAACAGGCCGACCAAAATCTCAAGAATAAAACGTGTCATAGAGGTGGTACTTGGGTCTTAACGACCAAGGAAGATGTACACTTGTTCAAAGTGTTCTCAACACGGCCATAATACGCGTACTTGTCCATCAAAACAATCGTATACATGACCGTTTACTCATTCTCTACCATAAATACTGAAATTACGTCCCTATATGTATTTGTTCCATAAGTGATATATAGGTTTTGACTCCCATTATGTAGGCCTAGGGTAACGTTATGTGGGTTTCCGTAACAGATACGAAATCAAAACCTTCGTGACTTAGACTAAAACATAAGTAACAGATACCAAAACCTATATAACATTAAGCAAAACCTACATAACGTAAACAAGTCATACCAAAAACCTACATAACATCAATAAAAACCTACATAACGTAAACCAAAACCTTCAAAACATAAAACAAAATCTACACAACGTAGGTTTTACAACCGTTATGTAGGTTTTGCTTCCTTTATATAGGTTTTGTTACTGTAATGTAGGTTTTGCTTCCGTCATGTAGTTTTTCTGTAATGTAGGTTTTGCTTCCGTTTGGTAGGTTTTACCACCGTTATGTAGGTTTTAGTATACAATGTAGGTGTTTCAATACTTCTTGTAGGTTTTGGTTCAAGTTATGCAGGTTTTAGTTTTAACGATGTTTGGTTAATTATTGATCTTTTAGGGGAGAGTTCAGGAAGCCAAACTTTTCGCGGTACAACAAATATATGAACATCAGGCACATGTGACAAAACACACATCATTTAATGTTTTCAATACGACGGACATAAAATGTTTGTGCAAGAGGTATAACGTAGACAAAATTCCTTGTGGCCATGCCCTAGTTGCCGCCGAATGTGCTCGTCTTTAAATAGACTATCTCACTCATTGGTATTACCACACACCAACTTTATACGATGCATATGCTAAGTGTATTAAAGCTCGAGATGCTGGAACACATGTACCTGAGGAGGTTACGAACAAGGTTTGTAAGCCTCCCTCAATTAGAAAGCAAAAATGCCAACCGAAATCTCAAGAATAAAACGCGTTATAGAGGTGGTACTTGAATCAAAACGACAAAGGAAGATGTACACTTGTTCAAAGTGTTCTCAACACGGCCATAATACGCGCACTTGCCCATCAATCCAATCGCATACATGACCGTTTACTCATTCCCTACCATAAATACTGAAACTACGTCCCCTTACGTATTTCTTCCATATGTGATATATAGGTTTTGACTCCCATTATGTAGGCCTAGGGTAACGTTATGTGGGTTTCCGTAACAGATATGAAATCAAAACCTACGTGACGTAGACCAAAACATACGTAACAGATACCAAAACCTATATATCATCAAGCAAAACCTACACAACGTAAGCAAGTCATACCAAAAACCTACAAAACATGAATCAAAACCTAAATAACGTAAACCAAAACCTTCAAGAAATAAAACAAAATCTACACAACGTAGGTTTTACCACCGTTATGTAGGTTTTGCTTCATTTATATAGGTTTTGCTTCCGTAATGCAGGTTTTGCTTCCGTTATGTAGTTTTTTCTGTAATGTAGGTTTTGCTTTCGTTTGGTAGGTTTTACCACCTATATGTAGGTTTTAGTATACAATGTAGGTGTTTCAATATATCTTGTAGTTTTTGGTTCAAGTTATGCAGGTTTTAGTTTTAACGATGTTGGGTTAATTATTGATCTTTTAGGGGAGAGTTCAGGAAGCCAAACTTTTCGCGGTACAACAAATATATGAACATCAGGCACATGTGACAAAACACACATCATTTAATGTTTTCAATATGACAGACATATAACGTCCGTGCAAGAGGTATAACGTAGACAAAATTCCTTGTGGCCATGCCCTATTTGCCGCCGAAAGTGCTCGTCTTTAAATAGTCTATCTCACTCATTGGTATTACCACACACCAACTTTGTACGATGCATATGCTAAGTGTATTAAAGCTCGAGATGGTGGAACACATGTACCTGAGGAGGTTACGAACAAGGTTTGTAAGCCTCCATCAATTAGAAAGCAAAAATGCCGACCAAAATCTCAAGAATAAAACGCGTTATAGAGGTGGTACTTGAATCAAAACGACAAAGGAAGATGTACACTTGTTCAAAGTGTTCTCAACACGGCCATAATGCGCGCACTTGCCCATCAATCCAATCGCATACATGACCGTTTACTCATTCCCTACAATAAATACTGAAACTACGTCCCCTTACGTATTTCTTCCATAAGTGATATATAGGTTTTGACTCCCATTATGTAGGCCTAGGGTAACGTTATGTGCGTTTCCGTAACAGATATGAAATCAAAACCTACGTGACATAGACCAAAACATACGTAACAGATACCAAAACCTATATATCATCAAGCAAAACCTACACAACGTAAGCAAGTCATACCAAAAACATACATAACATCAATCAAAACCTACATAACGTAAATCAAAACCTTCAAAAAATAAAACAAAATCTACACAACGTAGGTTTTACAACCGTTATGTAGGTTTTGCTTCCTTTATATAGGTTTTGTTTCTGTAATGTAGGTTTTGCTTCCGTCATGTAGTTTTTCTGTAATGTAGGTTTTGCTTCCGTTTGGTAGGTTTTACCACCGTTATGTAGGTTTTAGTATACAATGTAGGTGTTTCAATACTTCTTGTAGGTTTTGGTTCAAGTTATGCAGGTTTTAGTTTTAACGGATGTTGGGTTAATTATTGATCTTTTAGGGGAGAGTTCAGGAAGCCAAACTTTTCGCGGTACAACAAATATATGAACATCAGGCACATGTGACAAAACACACATCATTTAATGTTTTCAATATGACAGACATATAATGTCCGTGCAAGAGGTATAACGTAGACAAAATTCCTTGTGGCCATGCCCTATTTGCCGCCGAAAGTGCTCGTCTTTAAATAGTCTATCTCACTCATTGGTATTACCACACAAAACCTTTGTACGATGCATATGCTAAGTGTATTAAATCTCGAGATGCTGGAACACATGTACCTAAGGAGGTTGCGAACAAGTTTTGTAAGCCTACATCAATTAGAAAGCAAACAGGCCGACCAAAATCTCAAGAATAAAACGTGTCATAGAGGTGGTACTTGGGTCTTAACGACCAAGGAAGATGTACACTTGTTCAAAGTGTTCTCAACACGGCCATAATACGCGTACTTGTCCATCAAAACAATCGTATACATGACCCTTTACTCATTCTCTACCATAAATACTGAAATTACGTCCCCATATGTATTTGTTCCATAAGTGATATATAGGTTTTGACTCCCATTATGTAGGCCTAGGGTAACGTTATGTGGGTTTCCGTAACAGATACGAAATCAAAACCTACGTGACTTAGACTAAAACATAAGTAACAGATACCAAAACCTATATAACATTAAGCAAAACCTACATAACGTAAACAAGTCATACCAAAAACCTACATAACATCAATAAAAACCTACATAACGTAAACCAAAACCTTCAAAACATAAAACAAAATCTACACAACGTAGGTTTTACAACCGTTATGTAGGTTTTGCTTCCTTTATATAGGTTTTGTTACTGTAATGTAGGTTTTGCTTCCGTCATGTAGTTTTTCTGTAATGTAGGTTTTGCTTCCGTTTGGTAGGTTTTACCACCGTTATGTAGGTTTTAGTATACAATGTAGGTGTTTCAATACTTCTTGTAGGTTTTGGTTCAAGTTATGCAGGTTTTAGTTTTAACGATGTTTGGTTAATTATTGATCTTTTAGGGGAGAGTTCAGGAAGCTAAACTTTTCGCGGTACAACAAATATATGAACATCAGGCACATGTGACAAAACACACATCATTTAATGTTTTCAATACGATGGACAGAAAATGTTTGTGCAAGAGGTATAACGTAGACAAAATTCCTTGTGGCCATGCCCTAGTTGCCGCCGAAAGTGCTCGTCTTTAAATAGTCTATCTCACTCATTGGTATTACCACACAACAACTTTGTACGATGCATATGCTAAGTGTATTATAGCTCGAGATGCTGGAACACATGTACCTAAGGAGGTTGCGAACAAGGTTTGTAAGCCTCCATCAATTAGAAAGCAAAAAGGCCGACCAAAATCTCAAGAATAAAACGCGTCATAGAGGTGGTACTTGAATAAAAACGACCAAGGAAGATGTACACTTGTTCAAAGTGTTCTCATCACGGCCATAATACGCGCACTTGCCCATCAGGCACATGTGACAAACAACACATCATTTAATGTTTTCAATATGACGGAGAGAAATTGTTTGTGCAAGAGGTATAACGTAGACAAAATTCCTTATGTCCATGACCTAGTTGCCGCCGAAAGTGCTACTCTTTCAATAGTCTATCTCACTCATTGGTATTACCACAAAACAACTTTGTACGATGCATACGCTAAGTGTATTAAAGCTCAAGATGCTGGAACACATGTACTTGAGGAGGTTGCGAACAAGGTTTGTAAGCTGCCTCAATTTGAAAGCAAACAGGCCGACCAAAATCTCAATAATAAAACGCGTAATAGAGGTGGTACTTCAGTCTAAATGACCAAGAAAGACGTACACTTGTTCAAAGTGTTCTCAACACGGCCATAATACGCACACTTGCCCATCAAAACAACCGTATACATGACCGTTTACTCATTCCCTGCCATAAATGTTGAAATTAAGTCCCCTTATGTATTTGTTAAATAAGTGATATGTAGGTATTAACTCCCATTATGTATGCTTAGGCTAACGTTATGTGGGTTTCTGTAACAGATATGAACCCAAAACCTACGTGACGTACAGCAAATTATACATAACTGATACAAAAACGTATATAACGTCAATGATGTGATTCTCCCTAGGATAGAACTCTGAAAATCGGGGCTAGACTACTCGGAATCGAATGAAACTTGAGCAGCGGATAGATTGGAGTGTGAGAAACTCGGTTATGAGTTTTGAGCGGATTTGATCGAGTATTTTTTGAGATACGTGGCAAAGGTCTCTGTGAGACAAAGAACTGAAGGATTGATGGAGATGATGAAAGGTGATATGATAGGATGAAAAACGTGATTTGAATTGGTGTGGTGACGGCTGAAAGGATTTAATGGATAGATTTTGGTGATTAGATGAATTTGGTGAAGAATCTCTTGGCTCACAACGTGATGGGAGATTCAGGCTCTAGGATTTCCAGAACCGTGGCTTGAGAGCATGGAAAACTCAATAAGAAGTCTTTTTCAATGATAATACTCTGAAGAAGTTTACAGCAAGTTCTGGGGTTTAAATATAACCCTAGAACCAAAACAACATGTAGTTCTAAACAAAAACAACATGTAGTTTGAAACTTATAAAAAACAGCAAAGCGTTTAAATAAAAACAACGAAGCGTCCCACTAATTGGTGCACCTCAAAATCTACTAAGTACAAAACCAGATTGGTTTGTACATTATTCTCCGAATGGTAAGACTTCTAAGTAACTCGCCGTAGTGATTCCATCTGTCTCATTAAAAACCATGAAAGAAAACCCAATTGGGACAAAACTCTCTATGGGAAAAAGTGTACAGACTTCCTCACCTAAGTTACCTAGTTATCATTACCAGGAGAAGCCTTCAAGTTGGAGATGTTGAAGACTTGCATAGCTGGTGGCGAGAACGATCCTTCAGTCATGAGCGAGTGAGCTTCCTTAGCCAACTCCTTAGCTCTCGAACACGTGATTGGACCTATCACCTCTGGTTCCTTAGCTTCTATGCTGCTCACGATCACATCATCCTCTCCCTCTTCAAAAGGATTTGTCCTCAAATCCGAATCTGCAACATATGGAAGCAAGTCAGAAACATTGAACGTTGGAGATATGTTGTACTTACCTTGGAGATCAATCTGATAGGCGTTGTTGTTGATCCTCCTCACGACTTCGAATGGTCCATCAACTCGTGCCTGAAGCTTGCTCTTCCTCTCTTCTGGAAATCGATCTTTCCTTAGGTGAATCCACACCAAATCTCCTTCTTCCAAGATCAGCTCCTTTCTTCCTTTGTTGGCGTGCTTCTTGTACTGCTATGTCTTCTTCTCTATGTTCTCCTTGGCTTTGGCGTGAATTCTCCTGACTTGTTCAGCCTTTTCTTTTCCATCTGCACTACATTTCACACTCAAAGGCAAAAAAATCAAGTCTAGAGGGAATTGTGGGTTAAAGCCATAAACAATCTCAAAGGGAGAAAATAGAGTGGCAGAATGCTTAGCGTGATTGTAAGCAAACTCTACATGTGGTAGACACTCTTCCCATGACTTGATGTTGCTCTTCACCAACGTCCTTAGAAGTGTTGACAATGTTCTGTTCATTACTTCTGTCTGTCCATCAATCTGAGGATGGCATGATGTTGAAAACGTCAATCTGGTCCCTAGCTTAGCCCATAGTGTACGCCAAAAACGCCATAAGAATTTGGTATCTCGATCTGAAACTATCACTTGAGGGATTCCATGCAATCTCACAACTTCCCTGAAAAACAGATTAGCTACACAAACAGCATCCTCCGTTTTGTGGCCAGCTATAAAGTGTGCCATCTTGCTGAACCTGTCAACAACTACAAAAATAGAATCTCTACCATTTCTGGTTCGAGGTAAGCCAAGTACAAAGTCCATAGATAAATGAGTCCAGGGTTGTGAAGGAATAGGAAGAGGTGTGTACAAACCATGTGGCTGTACCTTACTCTTAGCCATTTTACACGTTTCACACCTAGAACAAACCTGATCGACATCTGTCTTCATGTTTGGCCAATAGAAGTGATCCTGCAGTCCAAGTAGAGTCTTTGTAACTCCAAAATGCCCTGCTAATCCACCACCATGCGCCTCTCTAACTAGCAGCTCTCTGATTGATCCTCTTGGTATACACAAGCGATTATTGTAGAACAAATAACCATCCTGTCTAAAGAATTTATCAACAGCAAACTTATGGCATTTGCCATAGCTCTCAGCAAAGTCATTGTCAGTCTCATACAAGTCTTTAATATTCTCAAAACCAGCCAACTTAGAAGTTAAAGTAGAGACTAAAATGTACCTTCTTGATAATGCATCTGCAACTACATTATCCTTACCTTTCTTGTACTTAACTATGCATGGAAACGTCTCTATGAACTCCATCCATCTGGCGTGTCTCTTGTTGAGCTTTTGCTGTCCCTTTAAGTGCTTCAACGACTCATGATCTGTATGAATTATGAATTCTTTTGGCCACAAGTAATGCTGCCACGTTTGAAGTGCTCTAACTAATGCATACAGCTCCTTGTCATAAGTTGGGTAGTTGATTGCAGCTCCTCCTAGCTTCTGAAGCTCTTTAGTCTCAACTGGATTAGTTCTGTAAGCTGGTTTGTTTGGCAACACAGAACCAAGCACTAAATCAATCTGATGCTCAATACCACGAATTGGAGGCAGTCCCGGTGGTATCTCCTCAGGAAAAACGTCCTTATACTCCTCAATAATCTGAATCATCTCATGTGGAAGCTTCTCTGATGGTTTAGTACACGCCAATGTCTCCTTGTACACAAACATAAAAGTAGTCATTTCTGGATCAAACAGCTTGTTAAACTCACTGTGATTGATGTACAATGCGTTTGACACTTTCTCCTTCTCCTTTCTGTTCATATGCATCTGATCCTTATATATTTCAGCTGGTGTAAGTGGAAGAAGAGAGATTTTTCGTCCCTTGTACTCAAACACCTGCTTGTTTGTGTACCCATCATGCATCACACGCCTATCATACTGCCATGGTCTGCCCAACAGAACGTGACTAGACCTCATTGGCACAACATCACACAGCAACTCATCTTCATACTGCCCAATTGCCAACTTGATGAGTACTTGCTGAGAAACGGTTATAGCTCCCTTGTTGTCTAACCACTGCAGCTGATACGGTTTAGGATGTGAAGTAGTCTTAAGATTAAGCTTCTTCACCATCTCCTCACTGGCGGCATTGGTGCAGCTGCCTCCATCAACAATCAAGGTGCAAACCTTATCCTGAACTACACATCTTGTGTGGAAAAGATTCTCACGCTGTTCCCTATCGTCTGGATGAATCTGAACACTCAAAGTTCTGCGTGCTACTAACATCTCTCCAACTGCTGCTGGTTCTACTTCTTCCTCTGCATCAATTTCTGTTTCGCTTTCTGAACTATCTTGAGGTACAATCTCTCCTCCTTCTTTCAGCAGAAACATTTTCTTGTTAGGACAATCTCTGGAGTGATGTCCCATTCCTTGACATTTAAAGCATCTAATGCTGCTAGTAGAAGATCCACTTCTGGGTTTAAGCTCGGTTTTAACCTCTTCTCTAACTGTTGTTGTCGCTGGTTTAAATGAGGCTGGTTTGTTGAATTCTCTCGGTTTTGGAATATTGGAAGTGAAAGTAGATCTGCCAACTTTCCTCTTGAGCTGCGACTCAATCAACTCTGTGAATCGGTTCTCAAACTTGCTATCAAGCTGCTCTAATTGCTGAAAGAGTTGAGAAGCTGTTGCTCGATTGGCTTCTTTGATTTGCTGAGCCATGGCTGTGCTTAGAGCTTCCATAGCTTCAGCTGAAAGCTCCATTGTACCTGAAAGAAGTCAAAACAGCTCACAGTAACTAGTTCTAAGACGAAAAGAAATAAATAAAAGCCTAAAAAAAAAACGAAAATTCTTTACCTAATCCTAGTAGGAATAGGATTTCTAACTATTCCTAACCTAAACAGGAATTACTAAAAACCTAATCCTAAAGCAAACAGGAAAACGAAACCCTAATCCTAATTCAATAAGGAAAACAAAACTCTAATCCTAATTCAATCAGGAAAATTAAACCTAATCCTAATTCAATTGGGAAAACAAAACCTAATCCTAATTCTAAGAGGAAAACACGACTGCCTAAGAACTAGGGACAACAAAAGACGTTTCTCTAAACCTAAGCAACAAGAACAGAACAAAACTAACACTAAAACAAATAACAAAAACGAAAAAAATCAAGAGAAAGAGAGATTAGGGTTAGAGAATTTCTCAGCCTTGGCACAGAGTTGGCTCTGATACCACTTGATGTGATTTTCCCTAGGATAGAACTCTGAAAATCGGGGCTAGAGAACTCGGAATCGAATGAAAATTGAGCAGCGGATAGATTGGAGTGTGAGGAACGTGCTGGTAAGTTTTGAGTGGAATTGATCGTGGGGTTTCTGAGATACGATGGCAAACTTGTTGAGAAACTGATGGAATGTTGTGGCAGAATGGATTAGAATAAGATGAGGACGTGATGGAAACTTGTAGGTGACGAAGATGAAGTGATAGAATGGATAGATTTCGGTGATTAGATGAATTTGGTGAAGAATCTCTTGGCTCACAACGTGATGGGAGATTCAGGCTTTAGGATTTCCAGAACCGTGGCTTGAGAGCATGGAAAACTCAATAAGAAGTCTTTTTCAATGATAATACTCTGAAGAAGTTTACAGCAAGTTCTGGGGTTTAAATATAACCCTAGAACCAAAACAACATGTAGTTCTAAACAAAAACAACATGTAGTTTGAAACTTATAAAAAACAGCAAAGCGTTTAAATAAAAACAACGAAGCGTCCCACTAATTGGTGCACCTCAAAATCTACTAAGTACAAAACCAGATTGGTTTGTACATTATTCTCCGAATGGTAAGACTTCTAAGTAACTCGCCGTAGTGATTCCATCTGCCTCATTAAAAACCATGAAAGAAAACCCAATTGGGACAAAACTCTCTATGGGAAAAAGAGTACAGACTTCCTCACCTAAGTTACCTAGTTATCATTACCAGGAGAAGCCTTCAAGTTGGAGATGTTGAAGACTTGCATAGCTGGTGGCGAGAACGATCCTTCAGTCATGAGCGAGTGAGCTTCCTTCGCCAACTCCTTAGCTCTCGAACACGTGATTGGACCTATCACCTCTGGTTCCTTAGCTTCTATGCTGCTCACGATCACATCAGTCAAGCAAAACCTACACACCGTAAACAAGTCACACCCAAAACCTACATAACATCAATCAAAACCTACATAATGTAAAGCAAAACCTACAAAACATAAAACAAAACCTACACAACGTAGGTTTTCCCACCGTTATGTAGGTTTTTCTTCCTTTATGTAGGTTTTGATTCTGTAATGTAGTCTTCGCTTACGTTATGTAGTTTTTCTGTTATGTAGGTTTTGCTTCCGTTTTGTAGGTTTTAGTATACAATGTAGGTATTTCAATTTTACTTGTAGGTTTTGGTTCAAGTTATGCACGTTTTAGTTTTCATGATGTTGGGCCAATTATTGATCTTTTAGGGAGAGTTCAAGAAGCCAAACTTTTCGCGGTACAACAAATATATGAACATCAGGCACATGTGACAAACAACACATCATTTAATGTTTTCAATATGACGGAGAGAAAATGTTTGTGCAAGAGGTATAACATAGACAAAATTCCTTGTGTCCATGCCCTAGTTGCCGCCGAAAGTGCTACTCTTTCAATAGTCTATCTCACTCATTGGTATTACCACACAACAACTTTGTACGATGCATACGCTAAGTGTATTAAAGCTCGAGATGCTGGAACACATGTACTTGAGGAGGTTGCGAACAAGGTTTGTAAGCTGCCTCAATTTGAAAGCAAACAGGCCGACCGAAATCTCAATAATAAAACGCTTAATAGAGGTGGTACTTCAGTCTAAATGACCAAGAAAGACGTACACTTGTTCAAAGTGTTCTCAACACGGCCATAATACGCACACTTGCCCATCAAAACAATCGTATACATGACTGTTTACTCATTCCCTGCCATAAATGTTGAAATTAAGTTCCCTTATGTATTTGTTAAATAAGTGATATGTAGGTATTAACTCTCATTATGTATGCTTAGGATAACGTTATGTGGGTTTCTGTAACAGATATGAACCCAAAACCTACGTGACGTACAACAAATTATACATAACAGATACAAAAACCTATATAACGCCAAGCAAAACCTACACACCGTAAACAAGTCATACCTAAAACCTACATAACATCAATCAAAACCTACATAACGTAAAGCAAAACCTACAAAACATAAAACAAAACCTACACAACGTAGGTTTTCCCACCGTTATGTAGGTTTTGCTTCCTTTATGTAGGTTTTGATTCTGTAATATAGGCTTCACTTCCGTTATGTAGTTTTTCTGTTATGTAGGTTTTGCTTCCGTTTTGTAGGTTTTAGTATACAATGTAGGTATTTCAATTTTACTTGTAGGTTTTGGTTCAAGTTATGCACGTTTTAGTTTTAATGATGTTGGGCCAATTATTGATCTTTTAGGGAGAGTTCAGGAAGCCGAACTTTTCGCGGTACAACAAATATATAAACATCAGGCACATGTGACAAACCAAACATCATTAAATGTTTTCAATATGATGGGGAGAAAATGTTCGTGTAAGTGGTATAACGTAGATAAAATTCTTTGTGTCCATGCCCTAATTGCCGCCGAAAGTGCTACTCTTTCAATAGTCTATCTCACTCATTGGTATTACCACAAAACAACTTTGTACGATGCATACGCTAAGTGTATTAAAGCTCAAGATGCCGGAACACATGTACCTGAGGAGGTTGCGAACAAGGTTTGTAAGGCGCCATCAATTTCAAAGCAAACAGGCCGACCAAAATCTCAATAATAAAACGCGTAATAGGGGTAGTACTTCAGTCTAAACGACCAAGAAAGACGTACACTTGTTCAAAGTGTTCTCAACACGGCCATAATACGCACACTTGCCCATCAAAACAATCGTATACATGACCGTTTACTCATTCCCTGCCATAAATATTGAAATTAAGTCCCCTTATGTATTTGTTAAATAAGTGATATGTAGGTATTAACTCCCATTATGTATGCTTAGGCTAACGTTATGTGGGTGTCCGTAACAGATATGAACCCAAAACCTACGTGACGTACAACAAATTATACATAACAGATACAAAAACCTATATAACGTCAAGCAAAACCTACACACCGTAAACAAGTCACACCCAAAACCTACATAACATCAATCAAAACCTACATAACGTAAAACAAAACCTACAAAACATAAAAGAAAACCTACACAACGTAGGTTTTCCCACCGTTATGTAAGTTTTGCTTCCTTTATGTAGGTTTTGATTCTGTAATATAGTCTTCGCTTCCGTTATGTAGTTTTTCTGTTATGTAGGTTTTGCTTCCGTTTTGTAGGTTTTAGTATACAATGTAGGTATTTCAATTTTACTTGTAGGTTTTGGTTCAAGTTTTGCAGGTTTTAGTTTTAATGATGTTGGGCCAATTATTGATCTTTTAGGGAGAGTTCAGGAAGCCAAACTTTTCGCGGTACAACAACTATATGAACATCAGGCACATGTGACAAACAACACATCATTTAATGTTTTCAATATGACGGAGATAAAATGTTTGTGCAAGAGGTATAACGTAGACAAAATTCCTTGTGTCCATGCCCTAGTTGTCGCCGAAAGTGCTACTCTTTCAATAGTCTATCTCACTCATTGGTATTACCACACAACAACTTTGTACGATGCATACGCTAAGTGTATTAAAGCTCGAGATGCTGGAACACATGTACTTGAGGAGGTTGCGAACAAGGTTTGTAAGCTGCCTCAATTTGAAAGCAAACAGGCCGACCGAAATCTCAATAATAAAACGCTTAATAGAGGTGGTACTTCAGTCTAAATGACCAAGAAAGACTTACACTTGTGCAAAGTGTTCTCAACACGGCCATAATACGCACACTTGCCCATCAAAACAATCGTATACATGACCGTTTACTCTTTCCCTGCCATAAATGTTGAAATTAAGTTCCCTTATGTATTTCTTAAATAAGTGATATGTAGGTATTAACTCCCATTATGTATGCATAGGCTAACGTTATGTGGGTTTCTGTAACAGATATGAACCCAAAACCTACGTGACGTACAACAAATTATACATAACAGATACAAAAACCTATATACCGCCAAGCAAAACCTACACACCGTAAAAAAGTCACACCCAAAACCTACATAACATCAATCAAAACCTACATAACGTAAAGCAAAACCTACAAAACATAAAACAAAACCTACACTACGTAGGTTTTCCCACCGTTATGTAGGTTTTGCTTCCTTTATGTAGGTTTTGATTATGTAATGTAGTCTTCGCTTCCGTTATGTAGTTTTTATGTTATGTAGGTTTTGATTATGTAATGTAGTCTTCGCTTCCGTTATGTAGTTTTTATGTTATGTAGGTTTTGCTTCCGTTTTGTAGGTTTTAGTATACAATGTAGATATTTCAATTTTACTTGTAGGTTTTGGTTCAAGTTATGCACGTTTTAGTTTTAATGATGTTGGGCCAATTATTGATCTTTTAGGGAGAGTTCAGGAAGCCAAACTTTTTGCGGTACAACAAATATATGAACATCAGGCACATGTGACAAACAACAGATCATTTAATGTTTTCAATATGACGGAGATAAAATGTTTGTGCAAGAGGTATAACGTGGACAAAATTCCTTGTGTCCATGCCCTAGTTGCCGCCGAAAGTGCTACTCTTTCAATAGTCTATCTCACTCATTGGTATTACCACACAACAACTTTGTACGATGCATACGCTAAGTGTATTAAAGCTCGAGATGCTGGAACACATGTACTTGATGTGTCTGCATTTTACCACATTTTAGGACCATTATTTAGCATGTTTTGCATTCATACTTGCATTATTATCATTGTTTTAGGTTCCTTTTAGCATAATTTGCATTATTAGTATCGGGCATTGCATACATTGCATAAAAGGGACTTTTAGGTACTTTTTGGAGCTTATCACGAAGTATTTCGGAGTACAAGAAGACCAATGAGGAATCGACTGGTCTAAGGTTGAAGTTCAAGATGCAAACTAGAAGATTTGTCACTCGAGTCTCCGACACTCGAGCATGACACTCGACCATCATTTGGTCGAGTGCCTTTACGAACCAGGACCGAGACTTTAGACGAAGATTGAATCTTTGGGCTTCTCTGCAAAAAAGGCCCATCAAAAGCCCCTTTGTGCAAGCCCAATTATCTTTTAGTTCTTTTCTATTTTTCTTTCTTAGGGAAATTTCCTTTTAACTTTTAAAAGGAAATTCCCATTTTTCTTTCAAGGGAATTTTTCCCTTTTTCTCTTTAAGTATTTTTCCTTTTTCTTTAAGATCTTTTCATCTATAAATTGTACTAGAATTTCTACTTTCAATATACAATATTTTCTAGCAATTTTCGAGTCTCATATTTTTACTAAGGCATTTACGATTTTTAGCTTTAAGTTTTATGCAATTAAATTTCGATTTTAAGTCTTTATTTTATTTTATGAATTCCGAGTAAGTTAGTCTAGGGTTCTTGAGGAAAGGGTGAGATTAGGAGAAAACTTAGGGATTTCTAGATTTGTCTATGTTTAAATAAGGTCTTAGATCTCTTTAGTTTAAGTGTTCTTAATGCTTGTTTCTTTCTGATCAATTGAAATTCGATCTCTTGGTGAATCCCCCCCGAGAGCCGTTTGGGGAATCACTTGAACATGCTTAAATTAAGATAACATCTTCCTAGCTCAAGAGATTGATTGTCTAGGGTGTTATTAGGCTTTGTAAGGTCCATACTTAAGGCCTCTTGAATTTCCAATCGTTGGGCGAGAGTCAAGTCAGGTTGTCTTTTAGGAGAGGTCCCATTGCGCGAGAGCGAATGTGATTACTTTGTGAGTCCTTGCTTAGAGGTCATCTAAATAGGTTGATAGATAAGTCTAGAACCCCTAGGAATACCCTAATCATTGATCCTAATCCTCGAGAACCCGTTTTTCCTCTATTGAATTTTCGTGATTTTAATACTCTATTTTAGGTTGAGATTTCTTGTTACACTTCCTTATTAGTTTCATTATTGCTTTACTTTTAATGCTCTGTTTTACATTTTAATACTGTGTTTCGTTTTTAGCATTTTGTTTTAAGATTTTGTTATCACCTAGGATAGATAAACCACTTGCTAAAACCGAATCTGGCTTAGATTAGAATAAGTAGATTATATCTTGATTGCTAGTTACTCTCCCAGTGGATTGACACCATATTGTACTGCAATTGATTACATAAACAGTTTGGTATTTGAGAAAACACCGCAGAAAAACCTGTTTATCAAATTGGCGCCGTTGCCAACTGGGATTAGTTAGCTACAATTAGGAAAATCACTTTTCTGAGACTAAGTTTTATTATCCTATTATTCTAAAATCGTTTCTGGTTTTCTCTTTGCTTTCAGGTACACTCGATCAACAAGCTCGACCAACACAACTCGAGCTCGTTGATTTTTCTTCTGTATCCGGAGAGCTCTAGCAGAACCAAGAAACACTCGATCACTACACTCGAGCACCACCTGCTCGAGTGTCATTTCCGACAACACAAATCACTTGCATGAATACCAGATCCCGTGGTAGTGAAGACCTCATTCCATACTCTGACAGAATAGACCGTTTGCCTCTTGAATACTTGCGAGAACAACGGAACAGATTGAACGAAGAATACACGGATCAGGTTAACATGGAAGAACAAGTACAAGCTACTGAACTAGGAACTCGTCCTAGGAGAGTTAGACACATTGGTGCCGGTGATGCTCCCAGTATCCACACTCAACGCCATGGAATTGTCCCACCAGCCATCGCCAACAACAACTTTGAGATTAAAAGTGGAATGATCTCCATGGTTCAGAACAGTAAATTTCATGGTTTACCTTCTGAGGACCCACTAGATCATCTTGATGAATTTGAAAGACTTACCAGTCTGACAAAAATAAACGGGGTTAGTGAGGATGCTCTGAAATTGCGATTGTTTCCTTTCTCTCTTGGAGACAAAGCACATCTATGGGAAAAACACTTGCCACAAGGATCTATCACATCATGGGACGCCTGCAAAGAAGCATTTCTAGGCAAATTCTTTTCAAATTCCAGAACTGCGAAACTTCGCAATTCCATCTCTGGTTTTAAGCAAAACCATTCAGAAACATTCTCTGAGGCTTGGGAACGATTCAAGATGTACCAATCGCAATGTCCTCATCACGGTTTCACTACTGAGTCCCTTCTCAGTACTCTCTACAGAGGCGTGATCCCAAAGATACGCATGTTGCTAGACACAGCCAGCAATGGGAATTTTCTGAATAAAGATGTCGATGATGGATGGGAATTAGTGGAGAATTTAGCCCAAGCAGACGGCCAATACAGTGAAGACTATGATCGAACTCCTAGAGGCGTAACGGATTCAGATATGGTTAGTAGAAAGGAGCTCAAAGCCATACAAGACAAACTAGACAAGCTACTTTCAGCTCACCATAAGCAAGTACACCATGTCAGTGAAACAGAACGGGTTGAAGAAGACGATGACGAGGTTGAAGAGGTCAATTTCGTACAAAACCAAAGCAACAATTTCAGACAATTCAACAGCTATAAACCTAACCCCAACCTATCCTACAGAAACACAAATCTAGCGAATCCAAACGACCAGGTGTACCCACCCAAACCACATCCGCAACCACAATCAAAACCATTCATTCCCAAACAACAGTACCAGCAAACACACCACCAACCACCTACTGGATACAACACCCAACCACCACAACAAACACCTGAAGTGATGGACATCTTGCAGCAGATACTAAAAGGACAGACAGCCAGCACTTCCGAATTAACACGGAAATTTGCTGAAGTACATGCTAAGATCGATGCTTCACATAATGAACTCAACTGCAAATTTGAGACTCTCAATGCTCGTCTCAAATATGTAGAGAATCAACAAGGATCTTCATCAACCAAAAAACAAACCGGACAGCTACCTGGAAAAGCTGTTCAGAATCCTAAGGAGTATCACGCCAACGCCATTACACTCCGTAGTGGCCGTGAATTGCTAATTCGTGTTGAACCAATAGAGAACACTGAGGACAGTGTCCTTCTAGAAGGGGAGGATGATTTGGTCGAAGAACAGACAGAAATCAGCACGAAAAAGCCAAAATCCGTGACACTCGACCAACACACTCGAGCACCACCTGCTCGAGTGTCCGAAGATCAGCCTAGAAACACAACCGATATACAAAAAGACCCAAAGACGTTTGCTCCACCTCCTTTCAAACCACAGCTTCCTTTTCCGCAGAGATTCAAAAAGGATGTTGCAGACAAGTACAAAGCTCTCTTTGAAAAGCAGATGAGGGACGTTGAAGTGAAAATACCAATTCTAGACGCCTTTATGCTACTGCCCCCTTATCAAAAGTTT
The DNA here is from genome assembly GCA_023374145.1 of Lepidium sativum. Classification (NCBI taxonomy): domain Eukaryota; kingdom Viridiplantae; phylum Streptophyta; class Magnoliopsida; order Brassicales; family Brassicaceae; genus Lepidium; species Lepidium sativum. Next base: position 44,235 of record JAKUCM010000845.1, on the reverse strand, counting down.
TTGAAAGACGCAGTCAAGGACAGAACACAAGAAGTTGAACGGATGGTTGTGCTAACTCACGAGGTCAGTGCTATTATACAAAGAAAGGTTGTGCCTAAGAAGCTCGATGATCCAGGAACATTCACAATTCCATGTTCGCTTGGACCTCTCACATTCAGGAGTTGCTTGTGTGATTTAGGGGCATCGATCAGCCTAATGCCTCTAACAGTCGCCAAACGATTAGGGTTCGATAGATACAAGTCTTGTAAGATATCTTTGGTACTAGCTGACAGATCGGTTAGGATTCCACATGGAATTCTAGAAGATTTACCAGTTCGGGTTGGAGGAGTAGAAATCCCCACGGATTTCGTTGTTCTAGATATGGGAGAAGAACCAAAGGACCCTTTGCTGTTTGGAAGGCCCTTCTTAGCCACTGCAGGAGCTGTGATCAATGTGCCAAAAGGAGAAATCGAACTCAACCTTGGGAAAGATTTCAAGATGACTTTCAGGCATTAGTGACATAATGAAAAAACCGACCATTGAGGGTCAACTGTTCGTGGTGCAAGAAATAGATGATCTTTCAAAGGACCTGTTTGGAGAATTGATGGAGAAAGACAACCTTGGTACTGCTTTGATAAAAGACGGTTGTGATGGATACATATACGAAGAAACTGAGGTCTACAAAAGCCTGTTGGACTCTTGCAAATCACTGAAAGGTGAAAAACAGTTCGAAACTTTACACTCGACCTCAACACTCGAGCACACCAAGCTCGAGCATTCCAATTTAGCCTCTGGAAATCAACACTCGACCATAACACTCGACCACACTAAGGTCGAGTGTCCGCTCGATAATGACTGGTCGGAGTCTCAATACGCCGAAAGTGGAACTCAAACCACTCCCCTCCGGGCTCAGGTACGCATTTCTTGGATCTAACTCTACTTATCCAGTAATAGTAAATAATGCATTGAGTGATGATGAGTTAAACATGTTGCTTTCTGAATTAAGACGGTTTAGGAAAGCCTTAGGATACTCACTGTCTGACATTAGAGGGATCTCTCCCGATTTATGCACACACAGAATTCACCTTGAAAATGAATCTTATTCTAGCAGGGAACCTCAAAGGAGATTGAATCCGAATTTAAAGGAGGTCGTTAAGAAAGAAATTTTAAAACTGTTAGATGCTGATATAATCTATCCTATTTCTGATAGTAAATGGGTGTCTCCTGTGCATTGGGTGCCTAAAAAGGGAGGGGTCACTGTCATTAGAAACGAAAATGATGATTTGATTTCAACTAGAACCATTACAGGACATAGAATGTGCATTGATTTTAGGAAATTGAATTCTGCATCTAGAAAAGATCATTATCCTTTGCCATTCATAGACCAAATGCTTGAAAGGTTGGCTAATCATTCATATTATTGTTTCCTTGATGGATATAGTAGATTTTTCCAAATCCCTATACATCCAAATGATCAGGAAAAAACAACCTTTACTTGCCCTTATGGTACATTTGCATATAGGAGAATGCCATTTGGTCTTTGTAATGCACCTGCTACTTTTCAACGTTGCATGACTTCTATATTTTCGGATCTGATTGAGGAGATGGTCGAAGTGTTCATGGACGATTTCTCTGTCTATGGTTCTTCCTTCTCCTCTTGTTTGTCAAACTTGTGCAGGGTTCTATCTAGGTGTGTTGAGACGGATTTAGTGCTTAATTGGGAGAAATGCCACTTTATGGTGAAAGAAGGGATCGTTTTAGGTCATAAGATTTCTGAAAGGGGCATTGAAGTCGACAAAGCCAAGATAGAGGTTATGGTTCAGTTACAACCGCCGAAAACTGTCAAGGACATTAGGAGTTTCTTGGGACATGCAGGATTCTATAGGCGGTTCATCAAAGACTTTTCGAAAACTGCTAGACCTTTAACTCGTCTCCTTTGTAAGGAGGCGGATTTCATCTTTGACGAGGAATGCCTCAAGGCTTTTCTCGAACTCAAAGACGCCTTGATAACAGCACCAATAGCTCAAGCACCCGATTGGAATCTCCCTTTTGAGATAATGTGTGATGCTAGTGACTATGCTATTGGAGCAGTTCTGGGACAGAAGATAGATAAGAAACTGAATGTGATCTACTATGCTAGTAGAACACTAGACGAAGCCCAGGTGAAATACGCCACCACGGAGAATGAATTGCTTGCAGTTGTGTTCGCCTTTGAGAAATTCCGGTCCTATCTGGTTGGATCAAAAGTTATTGTGCATACTGATCATGCAGCTCTAAGATACTTGATGAAAAAGAAGGATGCTAAGCCTAGACTGCTTAGATGGATTTTGTTGCTACAAGAATTCGACATGGAGATAGTCGATAAACCAGGGGTTGAAAACAGTGTTGCCGATCACTTATCAAGAATACAGGCTGAAGAAACCCTTCCGATGAATGATTCTATGCCTTAGGAGCAACTGTTGAGTTTTTCCACCGAACACTCGACCATGACACTCGAGCACCACCTGCTCGAGTGTCAAACCCACAGACAAAGAAGGCGTTTTTCGATCGGATCGAAGTTTGTGGGAACATGTTTACCATGGTATGCCGATTTGGTAAACTATTTGGTCGGAGGAGAGCTGCCTAAAACCTTGAAAAAAAATTGGAAGAAATTTTTTAGGGATGTAAGGTAGTATTTTTGGGATGAGCCTTATCTCTACAAGCAAGGATCTGATGGACTATTCAGAAGATGTGTATCAGAAGAGGAAGTCAATGGAATTTTGGAACATTGTCATGGATCTACTTATGGAGGACACTTTGCTGCATTCAAAACAGCACAGAAAATCCTTCAATCCGGGTTATGGTGGCCATCGATTTTTAAAGACTGCCAAGAGTTCATATCCAGATGTGATTGCTGCCAAAGAATGGGCAGTATAAGCAAGAGGAATGAGATGCCGCATAATCCGATCTTGGAGATAGAAGTGTTTGACTGTTGGGGAATCGATTTCATGGGACCATTTAAGCCTCCTTCTTTAGGAAACAGTTACATTTTGGTTGCTGTGGATTATGTCTCTAAATGGGTAGAAGCTATTGCAGCTCCTACAAACGATGCAAAGGTGGTACTTAAACTCTTCAAACACATTATATTTCCCAGATTTGGTGTGCCAAGAGTTGTGATTAGCGATGGAGGATCCCATTTTGTCAACAAGGTTTTCGAAAATTTGCTTAAGAAACATGGGGTTAAACACAAAGTGGCAACTCCTTATCATCCTCAAACCAACGGACAAGTTGAAGTCTCTAATAGACAAATCAAATCGATTTTGATAAAGATAGTTGGGCTGTCAAAACGTGATTGGGCCGCCAAATTGGATGATACTCTTTGGGCCTATAGGACTGCTTTCAAAACACCTATTGGCCGCACACCTTTTCAATTACTCTATGGAAAATCCTGCCATTTACCAGTTGAGATAGAGTACAAATCGATTTGGGCAACCAAACTCTTGAATTTCGATATCAAGACAGCACAAGAGAAGAGGCAGATGGACTTACATGAACTCGAAGAAATCAGACTCGAAGCATATGACAGCTCAAAAGCATACAAGGATCGAACGAAAGCAGCTCATGACAAAAAGATCCAGCAAAAAACAATCAAAGTTGGTGATCAAGTGCTACTCTTTAACTCAAGACTCAAGCTATTTCCCGGAAAGCTACGATCGAAGTGGTCTGGTCCGTTCAAAGTATTACAAGTTTTACCTTACAGAGCAGTCACTTTAGCCAATAGCAATGGAGAAGGATTCACTGTAAACGGTCATAGAGTAAAGCCTTACTTGGCAAAAAGCACGATTCCCGAGGGAACTTCGTTTCTGCTCGATGAACCACCTCCTCTCCAATAAAAAGGAGGAAAGTCGAGCTTGAGACTATAAACAAGCGCAGTTGGGAGGCAATCCCAAAGGTATCCTCTGTATATACATTCAATTTCTTTCTTTTCGCATATTTACTTACAAATTTGCTATTTTATCATTTTTTCATACATCTATTTCGACTTACATGCACTTGGAAGGTTTTTTGGGTCTCTTTTGCAGGAAAATGGGGCCCACATGGGATAAGTAGGGTCAAAACCGACAAGATGGGACACCACTCGACCACGCCTGGTCGAGTGTCCCACTCGAGCATCAGCCAGCTTTTGGCAGACTGACACTCGACCAAACCTGCTCGAGTGTCAGGCTCGAGCGTCCCGCCTTCATGCCTATTCACATACCTCCAAGCCTATAACTGCCAAAAGCTGAGAAAGGGGAGACATTTACTCCGAAAAATGGGTTAAATCTTTCTTTAATGCAATATCTTTTCCATTTAATTCAAAAAGATTTTATTTAATCCAAGTTCAAATTTTGAATTTGAAAAGGCTCCCCCTTGTTTTTCTCCTCTATAAAAGGAGGAGGAGCCTCTCTCCTTCCATTCACACGAAATACATTCTCTCTCTAACATTTCTCTCTAGTTGTTCTCTCTTTTACAGAAGCAAATCGTCCCTCTTTTTGTTCATCCACTACACTCGATCACCTCTGCTCGAGTGTCTTGTTCGAGTGTCCGAAAACTTACTCTTCCACCGACCTACTTTCATCATGACAGACGGAAAATCCAACAAAGCCAACCTCCTCCGCCTCAGAGCCAAAAATAATGCTCGATCAAGAAGCAATCCTTCCCAAGGAGAGTCTTCCATGGCCGCAAGCAGACCCGGCAGAAAAGAGAAGAGGAGGATGGAAGTGCTATCTGGGAATGAGTCGGAAGAAAGAGGAGAATACATGGATGAAGACGAATTGGACCCGGACCTTACTGCTGAAACACTCCGTGAAGATGGATATGGCGAAAGAGAGGCAGCAGAAGCAAGAGAGATAATTCTTGCCGGAAAAAGAGAGAAGGAGATGAAGGAGAGGCATAACTCGGCAAGAGCACTAAGCGATCTGCGGAGGATGGATTTTCTAGGTACCCGCTATCCATGCAAGGAAGCGCTAACCGCAATGGGGATAACAAGAGATGTGGATCTCATGTTGCAAAATTGTGGGCTGTCCACATTTGTGCAATATCCGCAAAGAGCTTGCAAGGAAGAGACTCTTCAGTTTTTGGCAACGGTTCAAATCGTTCTATACGATGCTGAAAACGAGAGTCTCCAAGAAAAGCAAGGTGGCGGTTACATCTTCTTTGCAATAAGAGGAAGGGACTATCGAATGACATTCAAAGCACTTAGGGACCTCTTCGAGTTCCCAAAGGCTGAGTCCAAAAATTATGGACCCGATTTTGATAGAGCTGAGTTGGATGATGTGTGGAGGTCGATTGCATCAACAAGGAGCAGATTCTCATCCTCCCGATCTAAGGCATCACTGATCCGAAACCCGGCATTGAGGTATTTTCGAACAATCCTAGCAAATACATTTTTCTCACGTTTTACTACTGGAACCATTAACCTAGGAGAAATGGAGATGTTGGTGACTGCTCTTAAAGACATTGTTGGTCAAAAGAGTGACGGATCCCCGATTATTGGAGATCGAAACAATGCTGGATTAACCATCCAGTTTGCCAACCAATTAGTCACATACCGAGATTGGGCAAGGGATAACAAAACTGGAGGACGTGATGGAAAGATCACAATTGGCGGACTTATCACATGCATTCTGGAAAGGTGCAATGTGCCAATCGATGAGACACAATGGGCTGACCCTCGGTTCATGAACATCGATCATTTAAGGAGGAGTCAATTCTTGGCTACAATGGAAGTTCGAGGTAAGCTCCTTTACTCTTTCCATCATTTACTTAGACCAAACGCTTTTCTGCTCTTGCCAAACAGGGAGTACACGACAATAAGAATGGGGCGAAACACGGATTTCAACCCACCTCTAGAAGCCTTGTACGATCCCAATGAACCTCAGCAGAGTTCATCACCAACAAACAGCGATGAGGTGGATCCCGAGGCATATTGTTTTGAAGAATACACGATGCCACCTCGTCAAGGAGAACCAATCCGAGAAGCACACAAGCACATAGGCTTGTTGCAGAAAATGAACAAATGGTTGATGAAAAAGGTGAAGAAGCTGACTGCTAGCGACGAAGCTAGAAGGCAGGAAAACGATGATCTAAGTAGAAGAGTTGCAGCTCTAGAAAGGAACAGCGGACCACAACCACCGCCACCAACTATTCGCCCAAGAAGAGCCTCCATATCCACAGATCGTGAAAGGCAACACCAACCAGCACCAGCTAGACGTTCCTCAGCTAACCCAGCAGCCTTCCCATACAGAAGACCATTTGATGCAGCAGGAGCAAGCTCGAGCCAACCGCTCGAGCACCAATCAGTTGAGCATTCCGAAACACTCGACGGACACGCTCGAGCAAGCTGAGCTCGAGCGTCAAAGGCATAATGACTACTACATGGAGCTCATGCGAAATGTGGCATCCGATTATCGGAATCATTAAGAGGTACCAAAACCCCTTCCTTTCATTATAAATACCATTGCATATTTTTCAATTGACTTGCTTTTACATTTCTTTTACTTAGCTTGCTTTTGCATATTTTTCACTTGACTTGCTGGTCTAGGATCCTCTTTCGGACTTTTATACACACAAGGGACTGTGTGATTTAAGTTTGGGGGAGGGTTCTAGAGGATATTTGACTTTGTTTTCTGTGGTTCTTAGTTTTTATTCTTGCATTTGATCATATTGCATCACATCTAAGGCATAGAAAAACCAAAAAAATTGAAAAACTCGAAAATGCATAAGTCAAAAACAGAGTGTTCATGTAGTTGCATTGCATTCATATAGGATTGAGTCTAGAGTTTTGGGAATCATCTTGCTAGATAGGTAGACTTGCTAGGTTGATTGGCTAGTAACCATAGTGAACTCTTAGACTTGCGTTTTTTCCTCTTGAACACTGATAGGTAGATCATTAACCTTTGAAACCAATACTTAGGTTGTGTCTCGAAAAGAACCTGATTTGTTACCTCATAATCGAATTTTATTTTCCAAATTAGGGGCTTGAGATACATTGCATAAGATCCTTCCTTAGGTTCAGCTAGCTAAGTAAAAAGAAAAGCATGAGGTGAATATAGAATCATCCTTCTCAAAACTCGGCTCAAAATATATGGTCTAAGATGAACGGGGATTGTGCGTAAACCCGTACCTTCTTGTGTTCATCAATAAAACCATTTCGATATCGCCTAAAGTGAACCGAGACTGTGCGTAAACCCGTACTTTTTCGTGCTTCATTGATAAGCTAAAGCCAATAAAAACGAGTAAAGAGTTGAGAAGTGATCGAAAATGCTTAAACCATTAGTGACTAGCTGAATTTGAGGAAGTTGAATCCCAAAGTCTTTGATTAATAGCCCCTTTTGCGGACTGCACTTGAAAGAAATAGGTTTCGAATCTGAATTTCTTAAGAGACCAACTAAGTGTTAGGGAATAATCGGTCTTGATGCTAAGCCTTGATGAAAGTAAATTGTGGTTCTTACAAAAGAATGAGGTTTCACTTGTGGGTTACAGTTTTTCGATTTGGCAGGTCATTTGTTTAAGTAAGATGTTCCCATTGTTAGCAACTTCTCTTCCTTCTTAGCTCGATGCACATTTGCTTGAGGGCAAGCAAAGACTAAGTTTGGGGGAGTTGATGTGTCTGCATTTTACCACATTTTAGGACCATTATTTAGCATGTTTTGCATTCATACTTGCATTATTATCATTGTTTTAGGTTCCTTTTAGCATAATTTGCATTATTAGTATCGGGCATTGCATACATTGCATAAAAGGGACTTTTATGTACTTTTTGGAGCTTATCACGAAGTATTTCGGAGTACAAGAAGACCAATGAGGAATCAACTGGTCTAAGGTTGAAGTTCAACATGCAAACTAGAAGATTTGTCACTCGAGTCTCCGACACTCGAGCATGACACTCGACCATCATATGGTCGAGTGCCTTTACGAACCAGAACCGAGACTTTAGACGAAGATTGAATCTTTGGGCTTCTCTGCGAAAAAGGCCCATCAAAAGCCCCTTTGTGCAAGCCCAATTATCTTTTAGTTCTTTTCTATTTTTCTTTCTTAGGGAAATTTTCTTTTAACTTTTAAAAGGAAATTCCCATTTTTCTTTCAAGGGAATTTTTCCCTTTTTCTCTTTAAGTATTTTTCCTTTTCTTTAAGATCTTTTGATCTATAAATTGTACTAGAATTTCTACTTTCAAAATACAATATTTTCTAGCAATTTTCGAGTCTCATATTTTTACTAAGGCATTTACGATTTTTAGCTTTAAGTTTTATGCAATTAGATTTCGATTTTAAGTCTTTATTTTATTTCATGAATTCTGAGTAAGTTAGTCTAGGGTTCTTGAGGAAAGGGTGAGATTAGGGGAAAAATTAGGGATTTCTAGATTTGTCTATGTTTAAATAAGGTCTTAGATCTCTTTAGTTTAAGTGTTCTTAATGCTTGTTTCTTTCTGATCAATTGAAATTCGATCTCTTGGTGAATCCCCCCCGAGAGGCGATTGGGGAATCACTTGAACATGCTTAAATTAAGATAGCATCTTCCTAGCTCAAGAGATTGATTGTCTAGGGTGTTATTAGGCTTTGTAAGGTCCATACTTAAGGCCTCTTGAATTTCCAATCGTTGGGCGAGAGTCAAGTCAGGTTGTCTTTTAGGAGAGGTCCCATTGCGCGAGAGCGAATGTGATTACTTTGTGATTCCTTGCTTAGAGGTCATCTAAATAGGTTGATAGATAAGTCTAGAACCCCTAGGAATACCCTAATCATTGATCCTAATCCTCGAGAACCCGTCTTTCCTCTATTGAATTTTCGTGATTTTAATACTCTGCTTTAGGTTGAGATTTCGTGTTGCACTTTATCATTAGTTTCATTATTGCTTTACTTTTAATGCTCTGTTTTTACATTCCAATACTCTGTTTCGTTTTTAGCATTTTGTTTTAAAGATTTCATTGTCACCTAGGATAGATAAACCACTTGCTAAAACCGAATCTGGCTTAGATTAGAATAAGTAGATTATATCTTGATTGCTAGTTACTATCCCATTGGATTGACACCATACTGTACTGCAATTGATTACATAAACAGTTTGGTATTTGAGAAAACACCGCAGAAAAACCTGTTTATCAGTAGACAGGCAGCTGCATGAGCAAGTACAAGTTTGAACCAAAGCACCTAAGTGCATGTGTAGGTATGAATAGAAATCAAGAAACAGCGTAGCCAAGTAGCTGTCTGAGCAGGTTAAGCTTGGAGTAAGATTTACTAAGCAGTGACGTGTTTTCCTCTGAAGAAAACCCCTTGGCGAAGTTCTTAGGCAAACCCAAAGACAAAGGAAACCTTGGGTAAGTCAGCGCCTATATATATGGCTCATTCTCGTATTTTGTTGAGTACACAAGAAAAGTGAGAGAGAAAAATAAAACAGAGATGAAGTGGTCACAAGCAAGGATCTAGAGAATCTTCGGCTCATTGAGCAAAGTATAGCTCTGCAAAGAAGGTTATAGAGCGAATCAGGACAACTTCAAGTGGTGTCAAAATCAATTCAGCAAAGGTTAGTGCTGACTGCATGTGTAACTTGGGTCGATTCTAATATAGATTATTTAAGTCTAATGGGTAGGGGTTATCACAACTATTCCTTGTTCACATGGTGACATTGTTTGGTCGCGGAGTGTCTTGGTCGGATTCAGAGCCTGCTTGACAGCCAGGTTATGGCAAGGCATGGTTGAATCAAAGGAAGATTTTCAATAGTCCTTGATACTTTGTCGGTTCAAATAGTGTCCTAACATGAATCACATTGACTTGATTGAATAGACTGTTGGATACGATTCCTTGTTGGATCCATTGGAGCGGGGTGATCCACTCACTAAACCTAAATTGTGCTTATGCATTCTGTTTGGAATGTAGATGAGAATGTTTCCCATGTAAGGAATTCTAAGGAGTAAGCAAATAGTGAGACCAATGTGAAGGGAACGAATGGATGGTGTATAAATGGGTAGTTGGTCTAGTTCAACGTTATGAGCAGCCTTGTTGGTAACAATATCATTGTACTAGCACTTGTTTATAAATAATTGGAACCGCTTAAGGATCAATTGGCTTCATCCCTTAAACGAATGTAATGGAAAATGCTAGGCATCTAGGGAAACCTACTGGCTGAGTAAATGATCGGTTAGAATCTTACCACCAACTATGTGACTGCAAGTTGGGGCAATCTGAATTGAGATTGTCCACGGATTTCATAACATTGACTGCGCCACAATTGGTATCAGAACATAACTTGTCCTAGGATATGCCTTTTTATGCATTAACGATTTGAAACGGGTTAAGCAGCATCCTTCTATCACCAAGGTCTCGCGGTAAAGGAATGAATTATATGGGTGTCAAACACGAGCAAAGTAATGTGGGTATAGCATTTCTTGGTCGAAGTAGATGACTAAAAATAATCAAGATATGGCAAGAAATGTTGAGGAGGAACATGTACAAAACCAAGAATACTCGGTCAATGTAGAAATGGTCGAAACGTAAGAAATACGGCTCAATAGGGAGTTGTTGTAACTGCACGTACTTTGGCTCCAGTTGGTTTGGAGGCAGTGCTAGGATGTTAGCTCAAGTTCTGACTAAACTACCAACTGTGTTCCCTGCTAGAAATACCCAACCTTCGGTGAACACATAACCATTGGTGAATGTTATGAAACTTGTGGGAAAAATCACACGGGTGTATGTAAGACAACGTCCAAAGAGTGTTATTGGTGCGGAAGTCTTGAGCACAAGGCTCGAGAATGTTCACTACCGGATACAAGGATAAAGAGAAAGGGATCTGATACAAGGAAGTGTTATAATTGCGGAGAAAGCAGATATTTTAAGGCAAGTTTTTTGAAATTAATGCAGCCTAGAGGAAAACAGACAAATAATGTGTTGTTTCCACCGCCAAAGAAGCAAGCCGTGTCAACAAGGGTGTACACGATGGCTTCAGTGTCATCAGAGTCCAATACATCTCCTAGGTGGATGCGTAGGGACCCTTATTCCTTTTCAAATCTGTCGAGTTCTTACACAATGAAATGTCATTTCTTTCGCAAGTAGGACACGTGGAAGCTAGAGATACTGTTAGGTGAGCTAGACTGATTGTTTCTAGTTATGCAATGGACTGCGCTTGCTACGTCTCATTTTGGCATCTATCTGTATTTATTACCCTAAAACCGGTTTGGTCTTAAAGACAAAGCAACATTCCGGTTTATTCAATCGGTATGTGTTGAGTATTTAAACCGACACGTTTGAATTGAGGCCCATTAAGGCCCCACTAAGAAGCGCCTGTGATTGTGTAAAGTTTGAAAGTTTAAATGCACCGAATTGACCTTTTAGCAAAGATCCCTCTTTTTTTGTCTTGCAACTTGTAACGGTCTAAAATCACTTTCTCTCTCTAGTTTTTTTTTGTTTCTTACAACTCTTCTGCGAAGTCTGCTTCTCGATTGCAATTGGAACTTGGTTTTTGAAATATGGGTGTGAAATCGGTGTCTCTAGATTCGTCGGATCGGGAAAACTGGGATATAATATTCAAGAGTTTGGTCAAGATTCTACAGACGAAACAAGACCAGCTCGAAGCGCTTCTTAAAGATAGGAAGATAATCGAAAGTTCACTCAAGACCAAGCACGAAAACTGGGTCTTTGATGTTCAAAGTTACGAGAATCAAATCTCTCTGGTAAAATCCCTCTTCTGATTCCTTGTTTCGGAAAAATTTAGGGTTTTTAGGGCTTCGCTCTCTGCTAAGTCGTTAGTTTTCTCAATGTCAGCGAGAATTTAATGAGATTTGTTTTTCAATCCTCAAGAATTTAAAGTACACTGAAATTTATTCGCTGGTTTTGTTTGTTATTCAGATGATGAAAGAAATTGAAACGACAAAGATGATGCAGTTGGTTGAGACCTCTAAATGCAATCTCTTGTGTGGATTGAAGGAAAGCGATCGTTCTCTTTGCAATTTGAAACTAGGTAAGTGACTATTTGGAATTAAAAATCAAGTTCTCTCCTTTCGTTTGATTCGACTTCTAAAATTTCATTCTTTGTTTCATGAAACCTATGAAAATTGCAGCTCGGACGGTAGACGATTTAAATGACTTTAAGGCTTGGTTTGATCTCCTTACTCTGAATACGAATGTAAGTGAAAGTAATTGTTTTGTAAGCTCTTGTGGTTTTTGTGGTTTTTTTGTTTTAGCAACTCATACAAATGCGTCTTCATTTTATATAAATGTGCAGATGCAGAATCAAAGTGGCAACTCTGAAGCTTCAGATATTAAGTCATTGGAAGTAAAAATCAGAAAACAGAAACGTGAGTATGAGAAGCTTGCTTCTGAAACGAATTGCGAGATGACTGGTCTTTTACGAGAAAACGGGTTTGCTTGGAATCAGTTCAAATGTATCGAGAGTGGATTCACTGATAAGTTAAAGAGAAAAGATAATGAAATTGATCAAGCGAATGCAAAAATTTTAAGCCTTCTATCTTATCAAGAGCAGCTTCAATTATCTAACCGTGAGAAGGACGAGACCATCTCAAAGTTGAAGGCAAAGGTGACTGAAATGGAGACAAATTCTACTATGAAAGATGAGGAAATCTCAAGTCTCTCACGGGATCTAAAGTCTTTAAAGAACTCTCGTGTTCTTTCACCGGTTTTAACTCGATGCACAAAACCTGAAAAGCATAGCACTGGAAATATGGTGGGCTATCATATATCTACAAACAAAGAGAAGTCTGCTGCATCAACACAAAATGAAAAGGTAACTACACATTTGAATATGCTTGTGGTGCCTGTGTTCCTAAATTCTTAGGAGTAGAGAGAATAGATGTATTGTACATTCTTTGATTAATTTTGATATTTACAGAAGAAACATCTTAATTAACTATGAACCTTTTGATTAGGTAAGCCAAAGCTCAAAGAGGAAACGAGCGAACATGACACCAGTCTCAGTTTCAGAAATACCAAAGCTGTTCACTTCGACATTTAGAGTCCCCAAGTTGAAGTCTCCATCTTCTGGAGCCATATAGATTTATCGTTTATTAGAGAACTTAGGTTAATAAATTTGCATGTAAACTATCTGTATTTAGGACCAATACTCTGATGTATATTATGCAACTGACCAGCATAACTCTTTACATTAAAATAGTTAGGAAACACATATTGCATTGGTATTGCATTTAGCTGTTATCTTTTATTTTCTACTCTATTATTGTGTCTTGAAGCTCTAACCAGAAAAGGAAGCAGCGATGGTGGAACTTCTGGCAATGCAACAAAGATTTCAAGCGGCTTTGAAGAAGGTTTTTTTTTCTTTTTTAATTTATTTGTAGCTGAGATGTTTTGTTTTGTATGACTTTGATATTTTGAATTGATAATATGTTTCTTCTTGTCTTGGTTGTCTTCACACCAACTCAAATCCAACATCGATTCAGGAGCATTGAACCAAATTAAACTCATAAATATTCATCGTTTGATACAGGACAGCAAGATGGTCAATTCATTCTCTGTATACAACCATTTGGTTTCCACTTCGTATAGTCGTTGGAAAGTATGAATCTATTTGAGATCCGTAGATCATATTATGCAGAAAAGCTTCGAATTTACCGGATTCTTCTTTAAACCTCCAAATTCCGGTCCGGTTCAACAAAATGAGAATGCTTCTTAATTAAGAAGATGAAACGAATGAAACGACGTCGCGTAAGCTGCCTTTTATTTATTTTTTGATTAGGGCATAATAGACGGAGGAGAAACGCATTGGTTGAAGAAGATGCCATCGGAGGATGCGAAAGCTGTGAAGAAAGAGGAGGCTGAGGAGGGCAACATGAGTTTGAGTTCGCTTGTGAGGAAGAAGATTACGAACGCCAACAATGCTGCTTCGAGGAAATTGAAGAAAGAAGAGAACGATGACAATGATGATGACAAACCCATCAGGGCATCTTTATCTGGGTCTCGCGCAAAAGCAGTGAAGGAGGAGATTGATGAAGACGATGAAAAGAAGCCCATTTCCAAGAGGTATTCCTCTGTTGGAGTCTCAAAGGTTCGTTTTTTCTCTCTCTCTCTCTCTGTTTGAGTAGAAAATCTGAAAGGTGAGATTATATTTCAGCAATGTGGTATGAAATCGTTTAGTTGGTGATAAATTTGATGAAGCATTGTGTTGATGTATCTCTCTCTGGTTGTAGGTGAAAAAAGAAACACAGAAAGAAGAACCAAAGAAAAAGAGGGAAAAGAAAGTATATGATTTGCCTGGTCAGAAGAGAGACCAACCCGAGGAAGTAGTTTTGCTGCTCTCTTTCTGTGATTTTTAGATTTGTTGGCGAATTGTTTTGAAAACCTTCCTTATTGATTTTGCAATTCTGCAGAGAGAACCACTTAGGATATTTTACGGATCACTTTACAAGCAAATTCCGACAAGCGAAATGGCTCAGATTTGGTGAGCTCTTCTATTGCTTTGTCTGTCTTACATTGTTCTGCAACTCTCGCCTTTTTTGATTCACTGGGCAATTTTAAAACGCTTATGCACATGTTGTTTTGGTGTGTTTCTGATTATTCTGTTTGTTTTCTGTGTTCTACATCTGGTTGATGTATTCCGTTTACACATATACTTGTATTAGTTTTCCGATGGTCGCTTGTGTTCTGTGAAACTGGCACTAAGCTAATATGAATGTCAAACATCATACAGAGACTCACATTGTTTGTAAGATAAGTGAGTCCTTTTATACCAACACAAAACATTATTTTATCTGTGATGGTTAATGTATGAGTATGTTCATAATTTGCTTTTAGATTGCTCCGAACATGTGAAACCCTTATGTATTTTTTATCATAGGTTGATGGAGTCTGGTTTGCTTCCAGCTGAGAAGGCAAAGAAAGTTCTTGAGATGAAACTGCAAAAGGGTGGAAAATTTAGTTCTCCAGCAAAATCTGCAGCTTCAACTCCAAGAAGCAATTCCAAATCAGTGACAGAGAAGAAGCAAACAAAAAAGTCATCATCTGAAGCTTTGTCAGGCAAAAAGAAGGGAAATGATTCGAAACCAACCGCAAAAAAGAGGAAGAAGGATTCTGATGATGATGATGATGATGAGTATGTTTTGGCTAGCAGAACCTCTAAAAAACTCAGAGCCAAGTAGTTGGAGTTGAAAGACCTGAAATGTCGTTTTATGATTGTTCGTATCTTAAGGACTCGTTCGTAGTAATGGCAGAGATGGCAACTTGTTTCTGATCTTATTGGAATATGGGTGCATTTGTCCGAGCAGAGATATCATTCTTTCAAAAATCGTCCAATAATTTTTAACTCTCTGGGAGACGGATCATATTCTAAAATACTCTTAAATTTTAAAAATAATCAGTCACTATTTTCTGGCTTTGGTACTCTCTTCTCACCAAAAAAAAATTGTTATTTCCAAACTGACCTTGTATTAAAAACAAAACAAAACTAAATAAATAAATAAATATTAAATGAATTCACCAAACTATTTTTTTTCCTCTCGTTACACATAATGTCAACGCTCATAATAATAAAACTAAACATTCTTTTCTACCATTCATCTCCAATGCTCCGAATCTCACGCTCACACAAATCTCCTCTTCATCTTTATTATACATTTTCGAAATCATCGAACATCTAAACTTAAACCTCAACTCACATCAACCACGATTAGTTAGTTGTAACTTCTTTATATTTGATTTGAATTTAGAGATTGAAATATTGAGTTTTAGTATATAAGATTAGAATTTCTTGTACATTGGGTTTCCAAATCGATTAGATTGATTTCACTGCTAGCTTGTGTTTTTTTTGAAATTTTGATCTAATTGTGAAGACGATGTATTACTTGGTAACTCTAATATTATTGATGAAAATGATACATTGCTACTATTAATAACACTACAATTACTATGTAACACTAGTAGTACTTAAGCAAAGATAAAATTAGTATTATTAGTAACACTGTCTTACGGAAGAAAACTATAGGACCATGTGGTAACACTGGTTTTATTGATGAAGAAGTAATACTAATATTAATAACATTGTGTTACTTTGTAACACCAGTAGAAGTAAAACTATAATAAAACTAGTATTTTTAATAACACTAGTATTATTAAAGAAAATAGTAGGATGACTTGGTAATATTGTTATTGCCAAGAATATATACTAATTTAAATGTACATTTTATATTATTTTTCCAAGCCAATATAACAAAACATCCTATAGTAGTACAATTTGATTATGGGAGATACTATGAAAAAGTTGGAGATAATTTTAAGTGGATCTCAAGAGATAATTACCTTCACATTATCATATCCATGATATGAGATAAAAGGTCTCTTCATCTTTAAATGGAATCAATATGCTATGAATTTCCTAAAGAAAAAATAGAATTTAAAATAGAACACACCATAATCCACTAAGACAATAACTTCACAATACACATCAAAGAATTATCCACTAATATAATAATTTATGTAACTATTTATGAGCATAAATGATAGCAAAATTAAGGACATATTTTCTAACATCTGTTCCCAAGTGTATTTTTTATTTTCAAGAGTGGAAAACCTAAAATGGAAATTTTGGTGAATTTATGTTTACACATCATAGGAAAGTGGATGTGTGGCGCTATGAAATCTTCTCGAAACTTCTTCTTCAAGTCAGGAATCGCCTCAAACGCAAAAAAAAAATCTATAAATAAAATACAATCATCTGGTATCACCAAGTTTTACTAAAAAAAAAAAGTTAGAAATAAAATACAAAACTTACTTGTAAGGGCAAAACAAAAGTGGGAAACACCAACGAATCATATTTTGTTCTTTTAAAGTGTTGTAAGGAATGTCTGATGTCTTCCATATTCTTATAGAAGGCAAGACGTCCCCATGAAAACATTTTACAAAGGTCAAGATCACTTGCAGTTTTCAGGAATTTGACTTAACATGTGATGCTCCTTATTCCTGTCTTATCTTTCCCTACAATTACACTACACATAAAGTACAAGACATCCATCTTCCAGTGATCATGGTGAAATCCCATTGTTGTAAACCTTTTTTTAACATCAACATATGTAATTCTTGCATCTCTTTTCCAATGACGCTAAACAAAGTGAAGACTGCCCAATTTATCTAGATATGAAGCTAGCTAATGATGAGAGTACAATAGGGATATAAGCGTCATCTCCTTTAGAAAATACTGAATAGGTTTGCCATTCACCACAAACCAGCACTTTCTTCTCTTGTCTATGACAGCCGTGTGGAGAAGCATCATCCACTTTCCTAGCAATCTATGTGTGACTTCCTTGTGCATGTGGAAAAAATGACAAAACTGTGAATGTTTTAGAAACCAGTTTAGTTCACTTTTTGAGGTAATGTTTTAACGTCTCCACTGCTTTGTACATGTAGCACCTTATAGCCAATTTGATTGAAATGTTACAATCACTAGGAGGAAACCACATCTCCAGTGGGGTCATTGCCTCTGTTTGTCGTTCAGGATGTTGAAATGACACAAAGACCAAGTGTTATCAAATATTATATCTAATCTTCTCCGAGTATTACCGAATATTACTGAGTATTCCTAAGTATTATAACTGAAAATAATTTTTTTTAACTTATAGAGTTATCTACCTTGTTTCCCTCATCTTCTTCTTGGTTTTCATTCTTCTTTGAATTATGCAATTAATTCAAATAGAACATTTAGTAAATAAACAACTATATAGGATTGCATTTGCATAGAAAACCCATAAAAATTTGTTCATTTGCATAACATCAACAACTATCTAGTTAGCATATTTGTTCATTTGCATATCATTTAAGGCATAGAAAACCCATAAAAATTTGAAAAAGGCATAGTGTTCATGTAGCTGCATTGCATTCATATAGGATTGAGTCTAGAGTTTTGGGAATCATCTTGCTAATGATAGATATTCTCGCTAGGTTGATTGGCTAGTAACCATAGTGAACTATTGGACTTGCGTTCTTTCTCTTGAACATTGATTGGTAGATCGTTGACCTCACAAACCGGTGCTTATTTTGTGTCTCAAAAAGGACCAGATTTGTTTCCTCATAATCGAATTTAATTTTTGCCAAATTAGGGGCTTCAGGTGCATTGCATAAGATCCTTCCTTAGGTTCAACTAGCTAAGTAGAAATAAAAGCATAGAATAAAATATATATATATATATATATATATAATTATCCTTCTTACAACTCAACTCGCATAATATGGTCTAAGATGAACGAGGACTGTGCGTAAACCCGTACTTTCTTGTGTTCATTGATAAAACCATTCTGATGTTGCCTAAGATGAACCGAGACTATGCGTAAACCAGTACTTTTTCGTTCACTGAGAAAACTAATACATTGACGCCTAAGGTGAACCGAGACTGTACGTAAACCCGTACTTTTTCGTGTTTCATTGATAAAAGCTGGAGCAAATAAGTATGAGTTCGAGCAAATGTAGGAGTTGAAATAAGAAGTGATTTAAATGTTTAATTAATAATGTGTAGCTAAATTTGGGGAAGTTGAATCCCAAGGTCTTTGATCAATAGCCCCTCTTGCGGTCTGCACTTTTAGAAATTGGTTTCAATTCTGAGTTTCTTAGAGTTCAGCTAAGTACTAGGGAGTATTCGGTTATTATGCTAAGCCTTGATGCAAGTAGATTGTGGTTCTTACAATGGAATAGGGGTTCACATGTGGATTACAGTTTTTAGCTTGATAAGTTGTTTGTTTGAGGTGAGATGTTCCCATAGTCAGCAACCTCTTTTCCTTCTTAGTTATATGCATTTGTTTGAGGGCAAGCAAAAACTAAGTTTGAGAGAGTTGATGTGTCTGCATTTTAGCATATTTTAGGAACATTATCTAGCACATTTTGCATTCACATTTGCAGTATTACCATTGTTTTAGGGCCTTCTAAGTCTATTATGCGTATTTGGTATTGGGAATTACATACATTGCATAAATGTGGGCAAAGAACCCACATTTTTTACTTTTCTCATTTGCAGCTTAGTTCTTTCCACTACTTGATTTTTTGTTTTCACTACACTGTTTTTATTGCACTCTGATTTGCTTACTTTTAATTCTCTTAATTAGATTTGTGTTTAGCTTATTCGATTTGTATTTTTGTTTCCTTCTGTTCGAAGCTCGTTTAAGTTTATAAATAACAAATCATTAAATTGATTGACTTGAATTAGAGTAGTATGTCATATTCTAACCGCTAGTTACAGTCTCACTTGGATTGACACATATTAAACTACATCGACACATAAGTGTAATAGGATTTGACAAACAAGAGTAAAATCTTGTTATCACACTACTCATCGGAGGTTTATCTCTGGAGGGTGGCTGGTCTTTATATGCTCCCCTTTCCTTCGATTGATCTCAGAGTCGTTAAATAGTTTTAGATCTAGTTAGTATTTGGTGTTTATTGTTTAATCTGCTTTCTCCTCTAATGTTAATATCTTCGAATAGGGTAGGATGGAGCCTAGGTTGTGGGATATAATTCCCCTCTGCTATCAGTATATTTGTATCTGTTTTGTTTGGATTAAGTGTTATTGTCTCTAATCTTCTTACTGGAGTTTAGTTTTGGTACCTACCTCAGAAAGTTCTATCGTCTTTGAAAATCTTTAAACCGAGATTCATTTTCTCCAGAGGAACCAATCATTGTGACTCAAGTTTTCTTTTTAAATAGGAATAATATTGTCAGAATATCGTTCGGGAACTCTTAAGTTGATATCCAGATATTGATCCATTGGTTTTGGTCTTTGTTTGTATGGATTGATAGCATCCTTTGTTTGTAATTTCCCAATCTTATTATTATTCAGATTTAGAAAAAATATATATATTATTATTTCCCAGTAGCCTGAAAAGCAAGGAAGAGTATACCTGATAGCGTATTTCTGCAAAGGAAACTCCCAACATTCTTTTAACAAAAAGTAACAAGTCACAAGCACATTAAAAAGAAAATTTTAGTTTCTTCAGTAAATTGTTTTGATGGATCAAGTTTCGTAGACTCCCTCTGCTTCTTCGTCATCGTCATACTCACCTTCCTCATCAGCGGTAGCGTCTTGGTACTGTTGGTATTCAGCGACCAAATCATTCATATTGCTCTCAGCTTCCGTAAACTCCATTTCGTCCATTCCTTCTCCTGTGTACCAATGCAGAAATGCTTTACGCCTAAACATTGCCGTGAATTGCTCACTCACTCTCCTGAACATTTCTTGAATTGAAGTCGAGTTACCCACAAACGTCGCTGCCATTTTGAGTCCCTTTGGTGGGATGTCACAAACACTGGATTTAACATTGTTTGGGATCCACTCAACGAAATAAGAGGAGTTCTTGTTCTGTACGTTTAGGATTTGCTCGTCGACTTCTTTTGTGCTCATATGCCCTCTGAACATAGCCGAAGCTGTGAGGTAACGTCCATGACGTGGATCAGCGGCGCACATCATGTTCTTGGAGTCCCACATTTGTTGAGTCAGCTCAGGAACTGTAAGTGAAATATACTGTTGTGATCCACGGGAAGTGAGCGGCGCAAAACCAACCATGAAAAAATGGAGACGAGGGAATGGGATTAGGTTCACAGCAAGTTTCCTGAGGTCAGAGTTTAGCTGTCCGGGGAACCTTAAGGAACAAGTAACGCCGCTCATTGTTGCAGAGATCAAATGATTCAAGTCTCCAACTACATGAAGATTGAATCAGATTTAGTTTGAAACACAATTGTATATATTGGATTGAGGGAGAAAAAAGAATAGATGTAGTTACAGCTAGGAGTGCTGAGTTTGAGGGTACGGAAGCAGATATCGTAGAGAGCTTCGTTGTCGAGGACCATGCATTCATCAGCGTTCTCTACAAGCTGGTGGACTGAGAGAGTAGCATTGTAAGGCTCAACGACTGTGTCAGAGACTTTGGGAGATGGGAAAACAGAGAAAGTGAGCATCATTCTGTCTGGATACTCCTCTCGGATCTTTGATATCAGAAGAGTTCCCATTCCTGAACCCGTGCCTCCTCCCAGCGAGTGGCACACCTGAAACCCTGTAAACATATTCCAGCTCCATCATTCAAAATGAAAGATAACATAAGATTCCATGAATGCAGAACCAAAATCTGTTCATATATATATGAAATTGAGCAAACAACATTGATCTGATCTCTAGTCTTCTTGCTAACTAAGTCAGCTATATCATATACTGTTTTATGTTCAGTGCAGAAACCAGAAACATGAATATTCAACTCCCCAACAGAAGTCATGACTAGATCTGAAGAAAAATAAACCAAGGGTATAAACGCATCTCGTGAGATTGTTGCTCATTATGTCCGAAAATTATATTTTGAGGGACCCACTGCGTCACGTATCCCTCAATCACGGTGCCTTAAAAATGTTGTTGGTCACGACATCATACTATTATTATATATCTGCAGCTTTAATATGAAACTTAAGGAAATGGAAATATCTAGTTATAGGTATACCGAAACAGCTGGCTAGGGCCTACCAATACGTGATAACATCACATTCCACACAACAACAGCACTTGCATCTCTATTATTGTTCTGTCCACTTGCAATTGCATTAACCGAGGCAGTTTGATAGATCCAATCGAATATATTTAAGAAGAAATCCGCAGACACTAAATACTGACTAAACGAAACCATTGTGGAAATAAAAAACAGAGCTAATGAAATGAACTCGAGATCATCAGTCCACATAAATTCGAATATGATTGATCACTGAAATAAACTCATTCCATTGATGCAGTAAATATATGGATCATGTTGCAGAAAATTGGAATATTCAAAATGAGGAATACCTTGAAGGCAATCACAGTTCTCAGCTTCCTTACGAACAACATCAAGAACAGCATCAATGAGTTCAGCACCTTCAGTATAATGACCTTTGGCCCAATTGTTACCAGCACCAGACTGTCCGAAGACGAAGTTATCAGGACGAAAGATCTGACCATACGGTCCGGATCTGATGCTATCCATAGTTCCAGGCTCAAGATCCATGAGAACAGCACGAGGAACGTATCTACCACCGGAAGCTTCGTTGTAATAGACATTGATACGTTCGAGCTGAAGATCTGCAGTGTCTCCATTGTAACGTCCGGTGGAATCGACACCGTGCTCGTCGCAGATTACTTCCCAAAATTTGGAGCCAATTTGGTTGCCGCATTGGCCACCTTGAATGTGAAGGATCTCTCTCATTGTGTAATGTCGGGTGGTTTACAATAACTGAGAAAATGGAGATTTTAAAGATCGAGAGAGAGAGAGATGAGACACTTCCCTCGCTTAATATTTTAATTCTCAATTGGTAAGGCTTTAAGTTTCCGAATTTGATCCAGTAAGATCATAAATGGGCTAGAAATTTAGATAAATTTATGAGCCCATTAGTAAAACCCTAAAGAACCTAGACTTACTTCATCGTTCTTTAAAAGGCCATCTAGTCTTCTCTACTTGTATCGCCGGCTATCAATTTGTTCTTCTCTTCATCTGTTTTCTTTTCAGCTTCGACCTTTGATGTTGTTTTGTTTTGCCCCTAAAGAGATAAATGTTTTTTATGTGGAGAAGTTAAATTCAATTGATGAGATTTGATCTATCATTCTCACGACGGTCGTCTGAGGCTTGTGTAGCCGATTGATGTACCGATCGCTTTTCTCTGATGAAACTTTCTCCATTCCCAGTCTCCTTTTTTTATTATAGATTTTGGAGCTGTTTATGCTCGATTGACCCTTAAGATGATGTCCGAATCATCAAAGAACACAAAGGATCAAAATTTGAACACTTGAGAAACTACTACCTATAAGTTTCTCTTTATTAAACTTTATTTATTCGACATAAGCAACGCATACGCTTCTAACAATCAATTGCGTGGCGCAAGTGTGTTGTGCTCGTGCTGAGTACAAAGAGAATCCAAATTCGGGTTTGTATACACTGTTCACACATATCTGATTCGAGGGAATAGCGACCAAGCATTTGTTAGTTATACTCCGAACGACCTCGCGTTTTCAGGTCGAGAACATACCAGTATATTTAAAATTAATTATTTATATTTCAAAATTGTAAATATAAATCCAAATATACTAATCTATTTTGAATCAAATTGATCAAAAAAATCTAAAATTCTAATTTTTTTGTTTAGTTATTATTTTTTGAAAACATTTTCAGTTTTCAAAAAGTTTAGGTAAAAAATAATAATTAAAAAATTTAGATACGCAAACTAAATCCATAATTTATTGATCGGACAGAGAAGTATTAAAATTGGATATTGGGTCTACTAAGATCAGTTTGGATATTTAAAATTGGATTGGATTTGGTTTTGGTAAATTTTGGTCTCGCTTTAGTTATTTTTTTTTTGTCAACGGCATATATTATAAATTTAAAAACCACATATGAAAATACAAGTATTTTTGAACAACGGGTTAGGGTATCCGCTTTATGATTCAAAGAACACGGTACAATCGATATTGAAAACGCAGAAAAATATTATCCAACCGCATATATTCCTCTTGATATGGAAGAAACGCTAGCCACTCCTCTGGGTGATTAAAAATCTGCAACACTGTCTCATAATTTGCCGATATTTCCACCTCCGTGATCTGTAACGCCAATAGAGACTTCATTGCCCATAACACTGCTTCTACCTCCGCATGAAGGGCAAAAAGAGTTTGATGAATTCCTCTGGCGCCCATACACTCTCCTCCCACAGAATTTGGAAAGCATAACCAACCCAGCATGTACGATGGTCAGTATCCTTCCAGGAAGCGCCCACTGAGTGTGTCTGCATTTTACCACATTTTAGGGGCTTTATTTAGCATGTTTTGCATTCATACTTGCATTATTATCATTGTTTTAGGTTCTTTTAGGCATAATTTGCATATTTAGTGTTGGACATTGCATACATTGCATAAAGAGTATTTTTAGGTATTTCTTAGAGCTTTTCGTGAAGTATTTCGGACTACAAGAAGACCTATGAGAAATCGGCTGGCCTAAAGTTGAAGTTCAGGATGTGATCTAGAAGATTTGGCATATATCCATGACACTCGAGCATGACACTCGACCATCACTTGGTCGAGTGGTTCTTCACACCAGAATGTTGGCTTTTTCGCCATAGTAGACCTTTTGGGCTTCTTTGTGAAAATGGTCCATTAATACCCCTTTATGTAAAGAGGCAAGCCCAATAATGTTTTAGCCTTCTTTCCATTTTTTCTTTTCAAGGAATTTTCCATTTCTTTTTCTAGGAAATTTTCCTTTCTTCTCTTTAAGTGATTTTCCTTGTTACTTTTTAAGTTATTTTCCTTTTTCCTTAAGACTTAAGATCTTTGTTGATCTATAAATTGTACTAGAATTTCCACTTTTAATATACCATATATTACAGCAATTTTCGATCCTCTAAAAGCAATATCGAATTCTCTTCTTTAAGTTTATGCAATTGATTTTCGACTCTGATTTTATGCTTTACTTCATGAATTCTGAGTAAGTTGAATTAGGGTTCTTGAGGAGAGGGTGAGATTAGGGGAAAACTTAGGGATTTCCAGATTTGTTTATGTTTGATTAAGGTTTTAGATCTCTTTAATTTAAGTATCCTTAATGCTTATTTCTTTCTGATCAATTGAAATCTGATTACTTGGTGATTCCCTCCCGAGAGGCGTTTGGGGAATCGCTTGAACATGCTTAGGTTAAGATAGCATCGCCTGGCTCAAGAGATTGATTGTTTAGGGTGTTATTAGGCTTTGTGAGATCCATACTTAATGCCTCTTGAACTTCTAATCGTTGGCGAGAGTCAAGTCGGGTTGCTGTTCAGGAGAGGTCCCATTGCATGAGAATGAATGTGATTACTTTGTGATTCCTTGCTTAGAGTTCATCTAAATAGGTTGATAAATAAGTCTGGAACCCCTAGGAATACCCTAATCATTGATCCTTAACCTTGAGAACCCCCTTTTCTCCATTGAATTTTCGTGAACTTTAATATTCTGTTTTTAGATTAAAACTTTGTTTTACAATTTTCTTTGTTTTGCACTTTATTCTGTTTTATTACTGCTCTGTTTTTACTCTGTTTTTACGTTCTGTTTTGCACTTTGTTTTAAGCATTTCATTCGCACCTAGATTACATCATTGCTCACTAAAATCGAATCTGGCTTAGATTAGGACAAGTAGAATGCGTCCCGATTGCTAGGTACTCACCCAGTGGATTGACACCATACTGTATTGCAATTGATTACATAACAGTAGGTTATTTGAAAACCCGCGAAAACCTTGTATCACCCACATAACACTTGTAGCTTGTGAAACTAATATTAGATGTGGTGGGGAAAGATAATGACGACTTACTTTCATGCAAGTGACCGTCAAATGGTCATTTGACCTTCTTAGATATGATACGTGCCTTAGTCCATTCGTTATGATCTAGTAATACTTTCTGTATAATCTTGCTAGGTTCAGTATCTTGACTGGCAAAACAATAATTATTTCGCAATTTCCAGATGTGCCATAAAATCCACAGGAACATGGTAGAATTGTCATTGTCCGGTAAACACCTAACAAATAGTCCAAGTTATACCAGATAGATTTTCCCAAAAAAATATCTGGCGCAGACGGAATACATGATAATGCCCAAACTTGTAGGGCAGGGAGGGACAAAGAAAAGGACATGATTAATTGTCTCCTGATCCTCATTACATGGTGTACAGTGAATATCCCAGTTTAGCCTTCTTTGAACTAAATTATGATTAACCACTGTACAACATGATAAAGATTGCGAGATAAAATGTTTGATTTTGTTTGGACAATTCAACTTCGAGATTTTATTATACAAAGCATTAAATGTAGGACTTGATTGACTCTTTTTTAATTGAGTTAAGGTTTTTGTTAATTAATATCCAGATTTGACCGAATAACGCCATGTCCTAGTAAAGTGCCAGCCCCAGTGATTCGGTCTCTGCCTATGCGTGATTGGGATGGCTAATATTAATCTAACATCCTCTTGGTCGAATTACTGTTGAACTAACACTTTTTCCACTTTCCCGCCCTGTGATCAATCAATTGATTAAAAGTAAGATCTGGGAACAAGTTCAGATATGAACCATTGGCCGGTCGTGGGACCAAGTTTGGGATCCATGGATCCTTCCAAACCCTAATGGTCTTACCATCTCCAATTTTCCTAATACTACCTGAAATCACTAACGAACGAGCTGAGTAAAGACTCCGCCAACCATACTATGGATTCGCCTTTATTGGCACCTGGAATGGACACTAATCCTTAAAATATATACCCTTCAGTACTTTCGCCAGAAGCGAATGTGGATACTCTATTAGGCGCTATAACTGTTTAGCCAATAGGGATGAGTTAAAATCTTCTAAATTTCTAAAACCAAGTCCTTCCTCTGATTTTGGCTTACATAACTCCTCCCATTTTTTCTAGTGTATCCCTCTAGATGTTTCCGAATTTGCCCACCATAAATCAGCTATAACTGCTATCAACTTCTTGATAACCACTTTAGGCAATCGATAGCAAAACATAATATAAGTCGGTAATGCTGTAAGAACTGATTTAATAAGACCTTTTCCCCTCCTTTTGACAGGTATTTAGAGGTCCAAATACTTATCCTCTCCTGTAACTTTTCACGTACAAAAGCAAAATCTTTCGTTTTTGCACCACCTAATTTTTCCGGAAGCCCGAGATATGTACCCATACCCCCTAAGTTGGAAATCTTAAGGATCTTTTGTATCTCTAGTTTATTAGCTTCTTGCACAGTCCGTCCAAATTGGATAGAAGATTTGGCAAAATTAATTTGCTGACCAGAGACAAACTCATAGGCTTCCTCTTTGGAAGTTTTACAAAAATACAAGTTGTCATCCGCAAACAAGAGATGAGACACCGCTGGACTTGTCTGTGCTGTGGATAAACCCGTTATGAGTTTCCTTTGCACTGCAAGCTCCAACTTTGCTATTAACGCTTCCATACATAGGATAAAAATATAAGGTGACAACGGGTCCCCTTGTCTTAATCCCCTGTGAGGTATAACACGTCCTCCTGGGACGCCATTAAGTAGAATCAAGTATTCAACACTCGTCACGCAGCACATAATATAATTTACCCACTTGTCACAAAAGCCTAATTTTCGCATCAAGGTAGCGACAAAGTTCCATTCTACTCTATCATAGCCTTTACTTATGTCTGTTTTTATTGCCATATATTGAGTTTTAACAGTGTTATTAGTTCTCAAGGCATGGAACATTTCCTGAGCAATTAAAATATTATGAGATATAAGCCTTCCTGAAACAAAAGCCGATTGAGATACAGAGATAAGCTTAGGTAACACTCGCTTAAGGCGTAAACTTAACACCTTAGCGATCAATTTGTAACCAATGTTACATAGACTAATTGGTCTAAAATCTGCCATTTTATTTGGACGGAAAATCTTAGGGATCAGACATATATTTGTCTTATTCAATTCCTTCTCAAATGTTCCCTCACGTAAAAAAAACATTCACTAATAATAGTAGATCTTCCTTTATAGTATTCCAAGAATGCTGGTAAAATAGAGCTGTAATGCCGTCTGGTCCCGACATTTTATCCGGATCCATCAGAAATAAAGCCGATTTTATATCGGCTTATAGCAATTCTCACCAATAATTGATTGTCTAAGTCAGTTATTTTTATTATATTTCTTCTAATTGTACTATAGAGTTACCATTGCTAGAAAATAGGCATGTAAAGTAGGAGGAAGCTTCATTTAGAATTTCCATTTCCTTTGTCACCCAAATTCCACTGGAATTTATTAACCCAATTATTTTGTTCTAAGCTCGCCGTTATTTTGTTACGGTATGGAAAACCTAGTGTTTTCATCCCCCTTCTTAAGTCATTTGTTTCGGATTTTTTGTTTCCAATAAACCTCTTCTTCGGCGTATGCCTTTTTAAGATTGGCATTTGCTTATGCGAGTGCTTGAGGATCATTAATACTACTATTTTTACAATTTTCCACTGCACGCTGGAAATCAATAATCTTTTGACGGCCTTGTGGAATATTTCTACAACGCCAGTGAGATATCTCTCTCCGACATGTTCTTAATTTCACAACTAATGAGTTACGTCGGTGATAAGATCCACTATTCCAACTTTTTATATTATCTCTGTAAATCCATCCTTTCCTATCCATCGTTTATTAAACAGAAACCGTATACTTGGACGATATGACTGATCCTGAAAACGTCATACAATTGGACGATGATCAGATCTTATCATTTCCAAATATTCTATTTTATTAGTTCTTAAAATGTATCTTATTTTAGGTTGGGTTCAGTTTGAATTCAATATTCAAAATTTTTATTTAATTTTTATAGTCTAATGTTTAGAAAATTTTAAATAATCTTAAAAATCATAATTTTATTAAAATATATAATTAAATATTTATATAACTAAAACTATATATATAAATAAATAACTATTTTTAAATATATTATAATATATAAGGTTTTGATTTCTACTTGATACTTGTATTTCCGTAACCGTAATATTGTCCAAATATTTTATTGGTTTTGTTTTGATTCGATTTCAAATATTTCAGTTTAGATTCAGATTTGGGCTATTATACCCATAGCTAATGCCCTAAATACAGTGGTTGATAGACCGAACCAACTTCGAAACAAGAGATTCTCAATCTATAATCAACTGTTTTTGTAAGTAACATCATGAGGGACATCTCCATTTTTTTTGCCGTCTAACATTTTTCTTTAACAATCAAATTGTAATATCATTTGTTACAAAGGAATTTAGAAAATACGGACAACAATTAAACTTAGTCTGGAGAAGAAGTCGTTAAAATCTTCCGGCCATTGCATCCGCACATTGATTGGGCTTTCGTGACGCATACACAACAAATGCACATTCGGAAAACATTTGGTCCATTGGACTAGGCCTGGGCATATCGGATCTTGGTTCGGGTTTGGGTCGGGTCTGTTCGGTTTCGGGTTTTCGGGTCTACCTTAGGAGGACCCAAACTGGACCCAAAACATATTTCGGTTTGGTCCAGCTCGGGTCCTTCCGGGTTCGGGTAAATTTCGGGTCTCTTGTACCGAAACCCGAGAATCGTACCTGCTAACATTGGAACTGAAGTTTGATTTACCTATTGCATTGTAATTGAAAACAAAATCAATACCAAAGTGAATTCAATTTCAAAGCCACAACAAAGAATATCAAAACAAATCTGTTATGAGTACCAATCCAAAGCTACATTGAGAGAAACGTTAAGTAAAAAAAAGGAGCAACACAACCTTCAAACCAAGCCACTTATCACCCTCCAAAGTCTTCAAACTCTGTAAATCAAAACAAGTGACCAATCACCTCTCTGCAGCCTAATGAATGGAAAGATGATCAAAGAATAAGAAGACAAGTTTAATGAACAAAGTACCTCTTTGTAGCTTGTCTTGAAGTTCAACGTCTGAAAGCAAATCTGAGATAGTAGTCAAGCCTTTGTCATTCATATGAATATCAGTCTTTAGCCATTGCTCTAAGCACATCAAAACCTCAAGTGTGCATCTTCCACCAGCCGAGAATATCAAACTCTAACCCTTGTAGAAGCTTTGGATTCTCCACAGATTCTCATAAGTATATATCCAATTCATTGCTGGAATCGTGAAGACCTTTCTCATTTACCATCACTTTGTACACTAAATTTATACTCTCATAACCAAAACCAACATCATCAGCATCTAAATCTAAACACTCCCCATGGGTAGTGTCTTGGGAGTGAGAAGTATTATACAAAGCTCCATAATGAGATGATGTTCCACCAGAACTAGATGTCTCAGTAATTGCAAATCGAGTACTATATTCAACAAACATTCTCTATAGCACATCTAAAACTGTTTCATATATCCCCTTGGCAACAATACTTTCTTTGCCATATAACTCATCAAAACAAAGTTGAGCAAATTGCATCTTATTTCTAAGGTCAAACACACTAGCAATGATTAATATCCTATTGATTTCCCTTAAACTAGCCCAATATTTTTCAAATTTTGCTCTCATAGTAGTAGCCTTTGAATGCAGTTCCTCGTCATCACTACTACAAATCCTAATCAAATTCTTCTCAATGGTACAAATCACCGCATAAAGCTTATGAGAATTAAACTTAGTTAATGCAGACACAATCAATGTCGAGTGATCAAATATGACTAAAAATTGAACCAACCTGTCTTTTGCTTCCCAATCTCGGTCTGTTGGTGGCCCAATCCTATGATTTCCATCTTTGTCCTCTTCAAGGATGTAATTTTCATAGAGTTTGTCCTCTATACGCATCCTCTCGAAGGCTGACTTGAATTTATGTGTTCTGGTCAGCATTAAGTATGTTGAATTCCATCGAGTTTTGCAGTCAAGTGATAGGGTTCCATGATTAACTTGTTTCCCAGCCTCCACCCTACTCTCAAATGACTGTAATCTTGAAGTTGCAGCCCTAACATACTGCACTGCATTACGAATTGCCACCACACGGTTGTCTATTTCTTGTAAACCATCATGGACAACAAGATTAATAATGTGAGTTGAACATCTTACGTGTAAAAACTCACCTCCTAGAACCAAAGCTTCATTTCCTAATCCTTTAAATGTTTCTGTGAATCTCTTTAACGCATTGGTGTTAGCTGTTGCATTGTCCACAGTGATTGTAAAGACCTTCTATATTCCCCAATCTTCCAAACACTGAAGCAAAACATATGCTATTGCGGATCCTTTATGGTTTTCCACATGCTTGAACCCGAGCACGACCTTCTGTAATCTCCAGCTGGTATCTACAAAATGAGCTGTGATGACCATGTAGCTTGCAGCTGTAGTAGGAGCCGTCCATATGTCAGTAGTGAGAGAAACTCTTTGTTTGGTCTGCCTAAATATGTTCCTCATTGCTTCTTTTCGAATTGCATACATGTACACATCTCTTGTACTTGTTCTTCTTGAATGGGGTGTGTATATATTAACCCTCCTGCAGAAATGTCTCCATGCCACTGATTCAACAAAAGAGAATGACAACTTTGCTAGGACTATCAGCTCATTTTTAGCTTCTCTAAACACTTGTTCTGACACTTTTGCTTGCTGCAAATTGCCTTCAGGTGTTATAGCTTGCTGATTACCTCCGTTTTTCTCCCAAATTGAAGTCCCCGAGGTTGTACAGCAGACATATTGTTTATCACAATAGTGACACTTGCATTTGTCTTGATTCTCACTGGTTCTTGTGAAATGCTGCCACACTTCTGACCTTGTCTTCTTTGTTCTTGTTGCACATTCACTCGAATTTCGTTTCCTTTTGCTGTCTGATTCCATCTCAATATCGTCATCATCTATTTTATCTGCAGTAGGTGTTAACTGCTCTTGCTGGTTTACGTCAGGTGATGATGAATCCATCTACAGACAAATCAAATTAAGAATCACATACCCTCGATTAAGAATCACAGAACAAAGAATAAGAAGAACAGACCCTCGAATCCTCGATTAAGAATCACAGAAAAAATTGATTAAGAATCACAGACAATGACACGAACCTCCTAGGATCTGAGCTTGACGAAGGTTTGATCGATTTTATGATAAGGGAAGGATCTGGTGTATAACGTGAATGATGACGAATGGAACAGATAAATGTCGAGTTTGATGAGATATTACACACTCAAAAGAACTATAAGATCTCTAGATACTACACACTAGTGATCAGTAACTAAGGATATAACACACCTTAGAAGAATTCAAGAGATTAAACCCTCAAAAACGTTTTTCTATTTGGAATGATGATTGAATGAGTTTTACAGAGCAAACTTAGGTATAAATAGAAAAGTAGCCACGAAAATTAAGGTATCTTTAGGGTAAGATCATGGGCTTAAGTTATTAGCCTAATGGGCCTAAGGAATGTGTAAACCTTTCAGCCTCATTAAAAACCTTAGTGTTAAAACACATTGGGATAAAACACACTTAAGGGAAAAAGAGTGCTGAATTGTTCACACGCCCATTAGTTAACCTTCTTGAGTACTCAGTGTAAGAATCAAGGTATGCTACTCCGGAGATTCGGCTGTGTGCATCTTGGTGAGCATTCCTTCAATAACTTGGTTTAGCAACTTCCTTCTAACTCTAGTCATTGGTCCACTTGGTATTACTACTTCCAATTCAGTTTCATCTCCATGCTTATCCGATTCTCCCTTGTTGTATTTTCCATGTTGCGGAGTTGAGCTGTCCATGATCGCATCATCCCCTCCCACTTGAAAAGGATTTGACCTTAAATCCGCATTATCTCCAAAACAGCACAAGCTCGGATTCTGATTGTGTGTTGCGTCTGGTGGTTCTTCTTTTATTAGAAAGAAAGAACTAAGGTCCTCGTGCTTATGTTCATCCAAGTCAGGTGGCTTGAATCGTTGGTCATCCTCTCTTTTTGTGCGTTTTAACACAGTTCTGGAACCCCTATTTCAGATTTCTTTTCTTAGGTACTTCCAGTTCCAGATCTTAAAATGATAGCTCAGGTGTCGCCTTGGTCCATAATCAACTTGATTTCTCCAAACTAGAATTGTCTTTGCCCTTGAACCCTTAACCTGTCTTTCCTTTACAAACACTAGGGAGACAACATCAAATGTGCGTTTGGAAGAGGTGAACAATTTCCTAAGATGATTCACTATGTTTTCATTGCCTAAAGCATCTAATGTCATTTTCGAATGGCTAAGTATAAGCTCATGATTTTTCAGTTCACAAGGTTCAATCAAGAAGTTCATAAACAAGTTATCCAATTCGGACCAAGTTCTAAACAATGCATATTTAGTCTTAGCTATGAAAATGTCAAACAAATGGCTGCACAAAGAAACTCTTATAGCAGAACTAAAGCCATGTAAATCATCAACCATAATCCCTAGATGCAAAGAAAAACCTTCAGGTGTGAGTGGCTTAAAAGATGAAATAATTTTGTCAAAAACGGAACTTGAAACACAAAATTCCTTCACATTTTCTAGTCCAAAACGTTTTTCTTCTCTAGCAGAAACAATCACAAACAAGTTAGGTTCATTCCCATCCAAACTAAATTTCTTACAGTGCTCTTTTGAGTTCTCACAAGGAAGTGGCATAAGAAGTGGTTCTTGAACAAAGTGTGGTTGTTGCTCTATTTGATTTAGAGTTAAGCACCTTGCGGATGTGATTCCTTCAAGGCTATTGCACGTACTTCTTTCTTAACAACACTTTCAACATTTTCCATGTGGTGATAGTTGGTTCTTTGTATCTTCGACGCTCAACCTTTTATTGAACCCACCACTTATAAGTTTCTCCAGAGAGTTGTTCGATGGCGTAGACTAGTCTTTCCTCTTCTTTGATTCGGTTATAGCGAAACCAATTATCCATGTTTTCTTCCCACTCTAGATAGCTTCTTTTTTCTGAAAAACCATAGAGTTGAATTTTATGAGAAGATTGACGATATAGATTAAAATAAATCACAGAGTTAGAAGTGTAAGGCATTTTGTATAGGTGGGTCCATGTGGAACTCCTTATGTCGTCTGATTGATCAGGTTCATAGTCTGGTGGTTGCAGATCAATCTCTTCTTCTTCTTCAGTACCATAGTCTTTTTCAGATTCAGTAAGAAACTCGTCTGTGTAGGAGCCCTTCTCATCATATGTGCTTTGTTCATAATAGAAAATTTGCTCTTCCATGGTATTTAATCGTTCACTGTTTGCTGTCAGGCTTCTATGAGAGCTTGTTGTTGGCGGCATTGCTGGTCTCGGCCTCCTCCTCCATTGTTCCTTACTAGAAAACACCAAACAAAGCAATAACTAGCTCTAAAGAAAAGGAAATCCAAAGAGAAAAGGAAAATCAAAGAGAAAAGAAAATTCAAGAAGAAAAGGAAATTTAAAGAGAAAAGGAAAGTTAAAGAGAAAAGGAAATACAAAGAGAAAAGGGAAATTCAAGGAGAAAAGGGAATTCAAGAGAAGAGGAAATTGAAAAAAAAATGGAAATTTCGTAAAAAGGAAAGAGAAAAACGTTTTGCCTAATACTAGGGTTTTCTTCTTTTGATTTTTGCAAGTTAGAGCAGCCACAATTTAACCTAGCCACCCTAATTGAAATCGAAAATAATAAGCTATGAAATCTAATGAATAACACAAATTGTGAATGATAAACAAGGCACAAAGCCAGATCAATTGGTGAAGAGGAATTGTAAACAGAAACAACAACATAGAATCGAGTTAATGAGATTGAAGAACTTAACTTTCAAGCTCTTGCTCTGATACCGCATGACACGAACCTCCTAGGATCTGAGCTTGACGAAGGTTTGATCGATTTTGTGATAAGGGAAGGATCTGGTGTATAACGTGAATGATGACGAATGGAACAGATAGATGTCGAGTTTGATGAGATATTACACACTCAAAAGAACTCTAAGATCTCTAGATACTACACACTAGTGATCGGTAACTAAGGATATAACACACCTTAGAAGAATTCAAGAGATTAAACCCTCAAAAACGTTTTTCTATTTAGAATGATGATTGAATGAGTTTTACAGAGCAAACTTAGGTATAAATAGAAAAGTAGCCACGAAAATTAGGGTATCTTTAGGGTAAGATCATAGGCTTAAGTTATTAGCCTAATGGGCCTAAGGAATGTGTAAACCTTTCAGCCTCATTAAAAACCTTAGTGTTAAAACTCATTGGGATAAAACACACTAAAAGGAAAAAGAGTGCTGAATTGTTCACACGCCCATTAGCTAACCTTATTGAGTACTCAGTGTAAGCATCAAGGTATGCTACTCCGAAGATTCGGCTGTGTGCATCTTGGTGAGCATTCCTTCAATAACTTGGTTTAGCAACTTCCTTCTAACTCTAGTCATTGGTCCACTTGATATTACTACTTCCAATTCAGTTTCATCTTCATGCTTATCCGATTCTCCCTTGTTGTATTTTCCATGTTGCGGAGTTGAGCTGTCCATGATCGCATCAGACAACTCCATTAAGAATTACATAACACACTAACACACCATCGTTGATTCAGCGAAAGCAACACAATCCAATCGATTAAGAATGACAGACAAATCAATTAAGAATCACAGAACAATCGATTACAAGTCACAGACCAATCTTAAGACACAGACCCAATCGATTAACACACGAAACACACCATCGTTGATTTCAACAAAGCATCACAAAGCATCGATGATTCAATTCAACACACGATTCACAGACCAATGAAACAAACACGAAGCAAATACGATATACAAATCGTCGAAGATTCAATAAAATAGCAAGAACTTACCTTCGACGATGGCATCCAGTTTCGAATTTCCAGATCGCACTTTTAGGGTTTTGGTATCGCGTGAAGAAGAGAAGGAGAAATGTCGAAAGAAGAAAAAATTATCGGGTCTGTTTGTTTTTCTTTTAATTATGGGGTCTGTTTGGGTACCCATGGGTTTCGGGTAATACCCGAACCGACCGGAGACCCAATGGTTCTACATCTTGAGACCCAATAGGGTATTTCTATGGAACCGAACACAGACCCGACCCGATTTTTTCGGTTCGGTTTCGGTTCGGATCCTCGAATCCGGGTATTATGCCCAGACCTACATTGGACAATCGTCTCAACATATGGTTAAAATCGTATGTTGGACATTGACTTCGTGAGAGCAGCCGTGACAGCTGTATTATCTCCTTCGAAGATAACCATACGGTAATCTAAGGCCCAAATACATTGCATCGCCCAATGAAGTGCAGTGAATTCAGCCTTTTCTACTGTGTAACGGCCTTGGAACCAGCACTATCTCCTAGTATCCAACCCATTCCAGACATAGCAGAACCTTGATGATTTGATACATCCACGTATAGGAGCGTGCCACGAAAAATACCTCAATTTCTTTCTTTTTTGCTTTGTAG
This sequence comes from Lepidium sativum, assembly GCA_023374145.1. Taxonomy (NCBI): domain Eukaryota; kingdom Viridiplantae; phylum Streptophyta; class Magnoliopsida; order Brassicales; family Brassicaceae; genus Lepidium; species Lepidium sativum. The sequence continues at coordinate 8,418 of JAKUCM010000845.1, read as the reverse complement.
TAAAACATTTATTTATAAAAAAATTATGAATCTGAGTGCTCTTAAGTATCCTTAGCATTCACAGTGATTGAAAATTGAAGTAGTAAAACAAAAAAAAATTGTTGTGTATATCTGTAGAGAATTGAGTTTTATGGGGTCATAACTTCGAATTGAATAGTTCTTGAATATGATAAATTATAAAGTACTGCAAAAGTAATACTGTGGGACATATATAATCTTAATTTTATACTGAAAATAATATAACTATAAGATTTTGATAATATTTTATTATTATTCTCTTGATTTTTATATATACATGGATTAATTATTATGACACGTTGCTTGAGTTAAATTTCATATGTCTACAGAGAAGAAGATATTAAAAGGAAAAACACAAAAGAGATATATAGCTTCTGGTCAAATAACGATAACCACAACTTTGATCAACAAGATACTCTCTTCTTAAAACCTCATCCACCCAAACACACATGTCTTCCAATCCTTGTCTTATCTTTCTCCTTCTGATTCCTTTTTATATTTCCTTGAGATCTTCTCCTGTTTTCATTTCGTTTGCTCAGCAATGGCGACCACCATGAATGCTGCTTTTTCTCTCACATCTCCAAACTCTTCTTCTCTTCCAGCTACAAGCTGTGCCATTTCTCCTGAAAGGATCAGGTTCAGTAAGGTATTCTTCTAGCTTTTAGTAATAATCACAGCTTGTAAAACAACTTTTGTAATTTGGCCATGTAAGAATATGTTATATAAACAAGAAAAATAGCTACAGGACAAAGAACATTAAGAAAATTGATTGATCGTGTCTCAATTGTGTCCCAAATTTTGGAAGATCAATGCACTAGATTAGGTCTTTGGTTTGTTGTTCAGTAAAGTTTGGAACTTTGGATAAGTAGAATCTGGCTGTTTACTTGGAATCTACATTCTCATGTATACTCAAAAGCTTTTGGCAGATCATTCTACTGGAATTTCATCAAGTATTGAGTGATCTTAATTAGGTGTCTCTGATTTTGTTGTTGTGTTGTAAAGGGTGTTTTACACTACAAAAGCAACAATGCAGTGACAGGTAAAAGAGTAGTTTCCATAAGAGCTCAAATTTCAACAGAAACAGATACTCCTGCTCCTGCGAAGAAAGTGGAGAAAGTGTCTAAGAAGAACGAGGAAGGTGTGATTGTTAACAAGTACAGACCAAAAGAGCCTTACACCGGAAAATGTCTTCTCAACACCAAAATCACAGCAGATGATGCTCCTGGAGAGACCTGGCACATGCTTTTCAGCCACGAAGGTAGGGATTCCATCACTTGATTCTCACCAAGCATTTCTTACTTTGTAGTACTATGTATGATTCTCTTCTTGATGGTAATTGAAGTAGCATTTATGTGCCTTCGATAGGAGAGATCCCGTATAGAGAAGGGCAATCTGTTGGTGTGATTCCAGAAGGAATTGACAAGAATGGAAAGCCTCATAAGGTCAGACTTTACTCGATTGCAAGCAGCGCTCTTGGAGATGTCGGCAATTCTGAAACCGTAATAGACTATATCCTTTACAACATTATGAATGAATAGGCATTGTTTTGTCTGGTGAAGTGAATGAACAAGTTGTTTCAGGTTTCTTTGTGTGTGAAAAGACTTGTATATACTAATGACCAAGGAGAGGAAATTAAAGGAGTTTGCTCAAATTTCTTATGTAAGTACCAATTATAATGCTTGTTTTTGTTTAAAGTTAAACTTCTTTCACCTATTATTTGACTTTCAGGTTTGCTTTTACTTCTTTCTAGGTGACTTGAAACCAGGAAGTCCTGTTAAGCTCACTGGCCCTGTAGGCAAAGAAATGCTTATGCCAAAGGATCCAAATGCCACTGTTATCATGGTATCTCCACTAAGCTTAATATACCTTGACTTTCTTATGATTTAATCTCTAGAAGTTCATGTTTCCTGAAACATCATTAATTAGCTTAATACAGTTTTTACTTCTTGATGAATACCACAGCTTGCCACAGGGACAGGAATTGCTCCTTTCCGGTCTTTCTTATGGAAGATGTTCTTTGAGAAACATGATGACTATAAGGTGAGTGAATGCTTTTGTCAATGAAGTTTTAATTTTTTTCCATATGAATAAAGATCTAAAATCGCTGCAATTGTCTTGATACAGTTCAATGGCTTAGCTTGGTTGTTCTTGGGAGTACCAACCACTAGCTCATTGCTCTACCAAAAGGCAAACACACTCATTATATTCTCCCGGTTTCTTTTAGTTTCTCAAATCCTTCCATTTTAAAAGAAGTCAATCCTCCTTTTGTTGTGTGCTTGAAAAACAGGAGTTTGATAAGATGAAAGCAAAGGCCCCCGAGAACTTCAGGGTGGATTACGCCATTAGCAGAGAACAGACAAACGACAAAGGAGAGAAAATGTATATCCAGACTCGAATGGCGCAATATGCAGCTGAGTTATGGGAGTTGTTAAAGAAGGACAACACTTTTGTCTACATGTGTGGGCTTAAGGGCATGGAGAAAGGAATTGATGACATTATGTTCTCATTGGCTGCAAATGACGGTAAAAAGAGAAGATTACTAAACCGCTCAAAATCTTGAACATTCATTGCGTAATTTAAATGTAATTAATGACTTTATGGCTTTGGTGATGGCTTAGGTATTGACTGGTTTGATTATAAGAAGCAGTTGAAGAAGGCAGAGCAATGGAACGTGGAAGTCTACTGATCAAAGAGTCTTTGACATTTGGTAGCAAATATAGTCGAACAAAACTATAATCTTCGCGTTCAAATTTCTGTAATTTGAAGATAAGTTGTTTAGATATCTTATATACTAAAAGGGGTCATTGAATATTTATCATTCATTTTTCTCCAAGTTTAATGATACATTGGTAGATATCCATCTTCAGTAATATCAATTCTATCTAATTAATTGTTTAGAGACAAAAATTGGTTGAACAATTTCCCTCAATTGACAGGTCTCCGTATATTATGGTAGATAACCAATCCTCTGACAATGAAATGAGTAATATCTAAACTTGTCAATATAAACATTATCAAAATGAAACTTTATATTTATTGAAGAACAAAAACGTATTTTATTGTACTGTTTTAAATTTATTTTCTATTTGTTGTGGTGAAATAAGGTTTTTGATTTGTAGGAGTAGAAGAGTTCAACTTTGTTCCAGTTTAGTAGCGTAAGTTTAGCTTTATTTGGTTATAAGTTTAAGGTCTATTAGTTGACCGATTCTCATTAATGAAATTAAGAACTTTCAGGTATCTCAAATACAACAAAGTGGTACCATAGCTTGTTTATTTATATGAGAAAAAATGAGTGAGAAGGATTTGATGATAATACCTAAGTTTGATGGTGACTACGAGCATTGGCCAATGCTCATGGAGAATCTGTTACGACCGAAGAAATGGTGAGATCTGATCGAGATCGGAATTCCAATGCAAGAGAGAGGGACAGTCCTTTCAAGTGCACAAAGAGCTGAGCTACAACAAAAAGTAGTAGAGAAAACAGTCACAAACCTTAAGGTGAAGAATTACTGGTTTGCGTCTATTGACAAGACAATTCTTAAGACTATTCTCAAGAAGAGTACATCGACGGAGTTGTGGGAGTCCATGAAAGAAAAGTTTCAGGGGAATGATAAGGTGCAAAGTGCTCAACTTTAGAGATAGAGAAGGAACTTTAAAGTTCTTGAGATGAGATCAGGTGAAACAATCTCAAACTATTTCTTACGTGTGATAGAAGTAGCCAATGATATGAGAAATCTAGGTGAAGATATACCAAATTCCAAGATTGTGGAGAAGATTCTCAGAACTTTGGCTGAGAGATTTACATACATAGTATGTGTAATTGAAGAATCAAAGGATATTAAAAATATGAGTGTATATGATCTTCAAATCTCATTGATGGTGCATGAACAATATGATATGGATTTGAAGGTGGAAGGGCAGTAAGGATCAATGAGTTATAGTAGAGGAAGAGGAGGTTCTCCAAGTGATGGATCTCCAATTAAAGGAATATGTAGTGGTGGCTATGGTGGAAGAGGATGTGGAAGATTCAACAAAGACAATGTTGAATGCTTCAAATGTCATAAGTTGGGACATTACAGATTGGAATGTCCAGAATGGGATAAGAGCGAATTACGTTGAGATGGAAGATGATTTGCTTCTCATGACTCGCATTGATAAGGTAAAAACAGAGGAGGAACAAGTCTGGTTCCTAGATTATGGCTGCAGTAACCACATGTGTGGAGCAAAGGAGTGGTTTATTGAGCTTGACACAAGCCTTACGAAGAATGTGATGTCGGGAGATGATAGGAGAATGTCACTAAATGGGAAAGGAAAGTTAAGGCTTGAAATCAGTGTACTTTTTATCGGGTTTGAAAAATAACCTCTTGAGTGTGGGACAACTACAAGAGAAGGGATTGTGTATCATCATTGAGGATGGAGTGTGTGAACTATGGCACAAACAAGAGAGAAAAATGATCATGTACTCCACAATGTCAACAAATAGAATGTTTATTATGCTGGCTGTCATTAAAGAAGTTAAACAAGAGGATGAAAGTCAATTCTTAAAAGTGGAAGACAGAATCGAGAGAGCATACCAAAAAGGTACATGTGGGTTAATGTATGGGATCCAACTTGTTCATACAGACATTTGCGGTCCCATTAATCCAACATTAGAGAGTGGGAAAATGTACATCATCCATTTTATCGATGATTACAGTATGAAATGTTGGACTTACTTCTTTATAGAGAAATTAGAAGCATTTAAGACTTTCAAGGATTTCAAAGCTGGAGTTGAAAGAGAAATGGGACATAAACAAGTGTGTTTGAGGTCAGACAGAATATGAGAGTACAATTCAAGGGAGTTTGAGGATTATTGCAGAGATAGTGGAATTAAACGTTAACTCACTGCTACATATACTCCGCAACAAAACTGAATTGTAGAGAAGAAGAATAGAACAGTCATGAATATAACTAGATGCATGATGATGGAAATGAATGTACCGAAAAGTTTATGGCCACAAGCAGTTCAATATGTGGTGTATATTCCGAACAGAAGACCATCCAAAGCCCTAAATGATGTCACACCCGAGGAGAAATGGAGTAATCAAAAACCATCAATGGGACATCTCAAAGTTTTTGGAAGTGTCGCTTATTCTTTTGTGCTTTATTAGAGAAGAATTAAGTTGGATGAGAAGAGGATCAAATGCATGTTGCTTGTGTGAGTCGTGAATCCAAGGCATATCGACTGTACAATCTAGAAACAAAGAAGAAAATCATAAGTAGAGATGTTCATGTAATAAGAACAAATAATGGAAATGGGAAGAGAAAGAAGAGGATAAAGAGCTTGTGTGGGAGGATTCAAAAATGAAACGAGAAGGGAAATAAATCTAGGTATAGGAGGAGTTGAGGCTAATGAAGAAGAAGTACATCCATCAAATGTTAAGGAAACACAACCAGAATTTGTTGAAATGTTGCAGCCAGAATTTGAAGTTGTTGGTGAGATTTTAACGCCAACAATAGAGAGTTCTAAGAGAACATTTAAAAGACATGTGTGGTTCAAAGATTTTGACACAAAAGATGCAAGGTTTCTCATTAAAGAAGAAGAATGAGAGATCTTTGCTCTGTTTATAGCACCAGAAGATTCAGAGTGCTTTGAAGATGTCTTTCAATTTGATGTATGGAGAAAAGCAATGGAGAAGGAGATTTATTCCATAAAGGACAACCACACGTGGGAGCTAATTGATTTACCTGAAGGAAATAAGGTGATTGGAGGAAAATGGATCTACAAAACAAAGCTCAATGAGAGTGGTGAAATCGAAAAATTAAAGGCCAGATTGGTGGCAAAAGGGTATCACAAAAAAGTAATTGACTTTCAAGAAGTCTTTGCACTTGTGGCTAGATGAAACACAATAAGAGTGATTTTGGCTACAACTGCTGAAAGAGGATGGAAAATATTTCAGCTTGATGTTTAAGAGTACATTTTTGCATGGTGAACTACTTGAAGATGTGTTTATCGAACAACCAAAATGTTTTGAGATGAGTGGTACGGAAAAGAAGGTGTACAAGCTAAAGAAAGCATTGAACAGACTGAAACAAGCTCCTAGAGCATGGTACAACCGAGTTGAAAAATTCTTTTTGCAGGAAGGATTTGAAAAATGCCATTGTGAGCACACATTTTTTATAAAGAGAGAAGGAAGAAGTTATTAGATAGTGATTGTCTATGTTGATGATCTCATATTCACTAGAGATTCAACAAAGATGCTTGAAGAGTTCAAAAGTGCAATGATGAAAGAGTTCTCAATGACAAATCTTGGGAAAATGAGATACTTCTTGGGAGTATAAGTGATTTAAGATGGTAAATGGATCTTTATAAGTGAGAAGAATGCAAATGAGATATTGAAGAAGTATGATATGGATGAGTGCAACTCAGTCAAAAATCCTATGGTTCCAGGCGTTAGATTGACAAAAAAATGAGGTGGAGAAGAGGTGAATTCGACAACATTCAAACAATTGATTCGAAGCTTGAGGTATTTGATTACAACTCGACCTGACTTTATTTACTCAGTTAATTTGGTGAGTGGATACATGGATCAACCAAGAAAAAACAACATATGATGGCTGCAAAGAGGATATTGAGGTATGTTCAAGGGACAAGAGAATTTGGGATTCAATAGAAAGTCAGAGGAGAACAAAGATTAGTAGGATATGTGGACAATGATTATGCATGGGATTTAGATGACTGCAAGAGCACTTTTTGGTACGTTTTTATGTGTAGTATCATGGGTCGAAAAAGAAACAACCAATTGTGACTCTGTTCAAAACTGAAGCACGATTCGTTTCTGCAGCATATGGAGCGTGTTAAGTTGTGTGGCTTAGGAACATTCTGTTAGAAATTGGTTTTCGACAAGGAGAAGGTACAATTCTATAGTGTGACAATAAATCTACAATCAAATTGTCCAAAAATCCAGTGATGCATGAGAGGAGCAAGCATATACATGTCAACTTTCACTATTTAAGAGAGTTAGTAAGTGAAGGAGTCATTCAGCTCAACTATTGCTCAACGATTGATCACACATCCTAACAATGACTTCTCATCTTAAATGTGTTATGAAATCAATCATGACAGTTCAAATACGAAAAGAGTTATGTGAGTACAAAAGTGACCATATCACAAGCACTCAAAAAGATATGAATTTATGGCTTGGAGAAAAATTTCATTTAAAAGTTAGTTAAGGTAAAATCTCAAACACACTCAAACGATTAGCTGAATATCTTTCTACAACTCAGGAAACCAGAAATTTTTTCTTTTTGATTGGTTTTTCCAATACAAGACTGAGTGAATATGACGGGAGAACTAATTTTAGAAAAGGCAAAAGAGAAAATGAAATTTATCTACCCTCAAGATGATGTGGAACACCAATTTTCTCAAGGTTGGCTTGAAAAATTCAAGTTATGACATGGTATCAAATCATTTTATTGTTTTGGAGAAAACAGTTCAGTCGATGTGCAAGACATGGAGAAGAAACTAGAAGCTATAAGGGGAAAATAGATAACTTCTCTATGAAGGATTTTTTTAATATGGATGAAACGGGTTTGTTTTACAGATTACAAGCTGATCATTCTCTTGCTACATAACAATTTGAAGGGAAAAAGCAAGACAAAGAAGGATTAACAATTGTTATTTGTTGCAATGAAGATGGGTCTAAAAAAATTTCTTTACGAATCATTGGAAAATTTGCAAAATCACGTTGTTTCAAGAATGTGAACATGAATAGCTTGAATTGTTATTATCGTGCTAAAAAAAAAGAGCTTGATGACAGGTATGATTTTTGAAGAATATGTTCGTTGATTTGATCAAATCATGCATGGTAGAATAGTTTTGTTAGTGGTAGATAATTATCCAGCATATGCGCATAATATTGGAAGATTATGTAATGTTGAGCTATTCTTCTTACCACCCAACATGACATCAAAAATTCAACCTTGTGATGCTGGAATAATAAGAGCTTTTAAGATGCACTACCGAATAAGATTTTACCGTGAGATTTTAGAAGGTTACGATTTGAGACAGCCGAATCCAAGTAAGATCAATGTTTTGAATGCTATCATGTTATTGCAAAATTCGTTCAAAGAAAGTTTTATCATGAATTTTAGAAGATGGATCAGCTTGTGATAATGTTGGTGATAAACTGGAAGGTTTGATTAATAATCTTGGTTATCAGAATAAAATATATCTCAATTGTCTACTTGACTATCTGGGTGAAAATGATACATGTTCAAAAATTCAGACTTTATAAGAAATTTTGGCTTATGTAATTGATGTTGTTGAAGAAGTCGATGATGATGATGAAGTTTGGAACCAGTTACACGTCATCAAGCAATCATCACGTCTAGAACTCTTTCAAAAATTTGGATATAGTC
>JAKUCM010000844.1:0-82549 GCA_023374145.1 Lepidium sativum | reverse complement strand
TTTATATTTCTTATCTTATTCATATGTAATTTATTTTTAACATTCTTATTTCAAATCTTTCTACGTCAACATTCTTATTTCTTCTCTTGGTTTAGTGGCCAATTTACTTGCAATGAATGATATCTTTACGAACAAGTGAGTCTTCAAAGTTGTTGAAATTCTAGAAGTTTGGATGTCGAAGTTTAATACATATAACTTTGATACGTTGAAAACAAAGAAAATTTAAATAAATAAAAAAACAACCTTAAACAAACAACTAAATTGACTTGGTTTAGTGATTGATAATATATTATTATTGTTTCTTTTTGGTATGAATATAGTTATCTTATTACAAAATAATTTCTGGGTATCCGTAAATATTTTCAATTGCAAAATAAGTAAAAGATTTGATAAACTTTGAACGTTAGTTTAAATTTTGGCCTAAATTTATTCTAGTTAAAAATAATAATTTGACCTAACAAACAAACCATATAAAAAAACTGAGTCCACTAAAAATCCACCACCACCAATAAGTTTTTATTATTACTTTTATTTATTGTCAGACATGTTTTATAGTTAATATCTTATAAAAATATACATATTTAACTAAATTTCAAGTTGGGTGTGAGAATTGAAGTTGTGGTTGAAATATTTCTATTCCATATATATTATGGAGCTATTTCAAAAGGATCACAAAAAAATCTGGTGGAAACTATAAATCAAGGTTTTCATTTTCAGTTCATCATTTTTGTAACAATAATAGGCCTTATAGAAATGGAAGGAGATGTTGTAGTTATCTAAACTGTTGTAAAAAAACACACATTTATATATCTTTAACTACTTTGTATATTATAGTGGATGAGATAAAAAAATCACAATCTTTTATTTGTGGTATATTTAAATGATGTATTTATTATCTGATTTTGTTGTTTTAGAGAGATATGAAAAAAATAAAAAAAATATGATATACTAAAATATGTGAAAATTGTGTTATTGAGCGATCAAGTTTAAGATGTTATTTAATTGTCAATTATCTTATAGGTAAAAACATTATAGATAAATACTAACTAGTTTCTAATTTCATTAGAATAAACAATGTGCAAAGCACATACCAAGAAAATCAAAATGATTATACTCTTTGTGAAATAAATTAAGCAAGAATTGTAACGCATACAAATTTCATTGATTTGGTTTCTTTAATTCACCTTATCAAAATATTACGATTTGAATATTTGACATACACTTTGTATAATTTTTTATTAAGAATTTAAAACTTATGTTATAGTAAAAAATTGAACTTGAAATTCATACAACTCTATATTTATTCATATTTTATGAAGCTACACAACTATATATATACACTATTTTTAAATGAAGTTTTCTATCAAATATGCTCTTCCAATGATTTCTGATTTGTTTGCTTTACTTAAAGTTTGATCAATCTTTCTTAAGTTTTATTGTATAGAAACGATAAAGAACAGATCTCAGATTTGGGTAAGAAAACCATGCCACTAGAAATGCAAAGACAGATGGATGAAACACTCAAAAGTCTATTTTTTCTTCCACCATCATCGATCTTTATTTTCTCAAAAGTATCTTCTTTTAGATAAAATTTTGAGTCTTGCTAATATATGTCATAAATTTGTTTAATAAATATTGTTGTTATTTTTAGGTTACAGTAGTTTAACTATTTTGTTAATTACGTGTTGGAATAGAGTGTCAAAATATCTTTTAAACTCAAGTAAAAAATGGTTTTTTAAATCTAGTTTCGGTCCTTACTTATCCACCAAATTTTAATATTCAAATATAACACATGAATGTGATAGTACCCGGTTTAATGCCGATTTCTCGCAAAATCTTGCAAAATTTGTACTTATGTAGTCTGCAAGCAAACCCCAAAGACAAAATCGTCTTCGTGTACATTATTAACTTCGTAATAACTAGCTTAAATTTTGAATTTGTTCATAGAATTCACTCAAAACATAAGAATTCATTTTACATGAATCAAGAAAATATTTATACATATTTTATGAAGGTACGTCCTGCGACAACCTTGCAAGGGCGCGTCCTGCGACACCCTTGCAAGGGCGCGTCCTGCGACTCCCTTGCAAGGGTGCGACCTGCGACTACCTTGCGAGAGCACGACCTGCTACGTCCTTGCGACGCCGTTTATAATTTATTTAAAATAAAAAAAAATATTTTAAATATTTTAAATATAAATTTAAAAGTAAAAAGATTTTTTTCGAATTAAAAATATTTTTAAATAAAAAAGATTACAAAAAGTTTTTTATAATTCAGAAATCGTCCGAGCGATCTAAATTTCCCGACCCGGATCCGGTGTCTTCGTCTTCAGCATTGATCTCGGCAAATGCGTCTGCTAGCTCTGGATCCTTCTTGGCGAGTATAGACCACAAACGATCATAGGTCGTGATTTTCTTCTTAGCTTTGGCAAGCTCGGTGTTAGTCTGATCCAACTCTTGGGTCTGACGGTCGACAATTTGCCGCAGGTCACTGGTTGTCGCGGATGACTGCGAGAATCCTTCTGGTGAGATACATTGCTCAATCTTGGACCCAAGAGAACCTGTTCCAAATATTCTCCTTTTTTTACGGGGAGCGATCTAATAAAAGAATAACAATATTAAGTTAGTTAAATTTAGCAAAAATATAAGTAAGAAGAAAAATTTAAAATGTAGTTTACCTCGGAGTAGATCTGGTTCTTTTGCGCCGTAGATAATCCCCCGGATGCTGAGCTCTCATCACCGCCCTCTTGAGTCAATTCCTGCAACTTCGCAGTGACGTCGTTGTAGAGCTTCTCGGATTTTTTGTCAACAAATTCTCCGGCCTTGTTCCGCTTGGTGATGTACAGAGTGCCTAGGATATGAGGGTGCGTGTCCCCCGATTCCTCTTGCTGTGAAATTGTAAATTAAAACAATAATTGTTTAAATAAATGTAAATTATATGTAAAAAAATTTACCAGTTTGCGGGCCCGAGCTTTGAACGAGGTTCTGCCCGAGCAATGTTTGTGGGGACCGGTCCCATCAGGGTCAGCTAACCGAGCTGCTCGACAGCTTGCGCTTTTCTTCTGAGACTTAGAATCCTCCCAGTAGCGAATCAAGCCTTCCCAGACTGAATCTTTGAACCACTGTGGCATTGCCTCGTTGCCCTTCTTCTTCCACTTACTCTTCCAACGACCCACCTGATCGTTCATCCGTCTACGCAAGACCGCCTCGAACTCTTTCCGGACTAGACCGGTAATAGAAACTTCCCAGTGAAAACGTTGCTACAAAAAATAATGTCAAATTATAAGAATGAAAGTGTAAAATTCTTATAAACGAAAAAATAAAATAATGAAATTTTCTTACCGCAAACGTTCTGAACCATCTGTCGATGATGTGGATAGGAGTTTGGCTAAAATTAGCATGCGGTTCCTGGAAATCCCATTCAAAGATTTCCCGAACCGCCGTAGGCAAATCTCCGTCGTCATCGAACCTACGTTAGTATATTTTTATATATTATAAAATTACGAATAATAAATAACAAAATTTGTAAAATAAAAATAAAATATATTACCACAAAGTCCCCGGTGGACGGTTAGGATGAAGATTAGGGAGAAATTTGTGCACCGGATCTGACAGGATGTCCTCGATTGTCATCCCCGCAGTAGCGTCTGGTGTCAGGTACTATTGCTCACCGGGACCTCCATGACCAGTATCAGCAACAGGCGAAAACCCCGGGAGAGATCCATAACTGCCACCAGGGGTCGGTGGAACCGATCTAGAACCCGATGCAGGAGTCGCCGGAGGTTGCTCACCGACATCCGATAGATATCGCGTGTATGTTTCGTATGCTACATAGCAAAGGTGTAGCAAAATGTGGTGTCGCAATGTTATTGCAGGAGTCTAGCATATTTGTAAAAAATAATTTAAACAACTAAATGTTCGGTTTAACAACTACAATGAGATAGTAGGTCTGAAATCTTATTTAAATTTCAATTATTCTTCAACGGTGTCTTCCTCTTCTTCTGTGTCTTCCTCAGATTCGTTGAACTCATCAGAATCTTCAAGCTCTTCTGTTGTATTATAAGGGACAACGTCTTCTACTTCTTGTTCTGCATGTATGATTTGTTCCGTCGACTCAACAGCTACAGCAAGTTCTGATGATCTTTCTTGTTGCATGACAACATCATCAGCTTCTATCATTATACGACCTCTAGGATTCACTTTTATAACAGAAAACCACTTCTCACGCCTTTGCCTTATACGAGGATATGGTATAAAACACACTTGTTCTGCCTGACATGATAGAATAAACGGGTCAAACTTAGAATACGTCAGATTTCCATTTACGTCTGTTACCCCTAAGTTATTAGAGCGTACTCCTCGACCGGCCGTTGTATTGTACCAAAGACATTGGAATAATACGCATCGCAATCCAAGTACTCCAGGAAAGGTGACCTCTATGATTTTGTTCAAAATGCCGTAAAAGTCAGTTTCACCGGGAACATGAATTCCGTAATTTGCCGTTGATCTATTGGAACCATGGTCGTACGTGTGGAACGTATAGCCGCGAGTGAAATACATTGGAACAGTCACGATTCTGGCAATAGGATCATCCACAAGCTCATGCAACCATAAAGGCATAGGTTTGCCAGAACATCCGTTCTTAACCTACAAAATAAAAATTTATAACTTTGCAGGAATGATTTTTGAAAATGTTAATGTATTTAATATAAATAATACTTACATAGTATTTTAGCCAACCAGCGAAATCACGTTCTTTGTAGGTGTCATACTCTGTTTCTTGCAAGTTGGGAAAGGCTTCACGTATCTGGTTGTCAAACTCACTGTAGATATATCACGTATGAATTATATGTACATCAATAAACAATAGTATATAAAATATTTTATCAAAATACCTCTCAAATAGCATCACGTCTTCACAATTTCGCAGTATGTACGTGTGAGCTACACGAGAGTACGTGTGATTTTCCCAATAATCTTCCTTTAACTTCCCACCAAGCCGCCCTACCTGACGAAATATTTCAAGAACCGCAATTGCATATGATGTTGCAACTCCTCCGTCATCGTATCGCCCTACTTGGGTTCTTTTACTTTGAACGGCTGGACTAAAGTAATACGATGTGAAATGTGATGTTTCCTCAATTAGACTTCCAGCCACAATCGATCCTTCCACTTTTGCTTGGTTTTTAACTTTCCTTTTAAGATGGCCCATGAATCTCTCGAACGGGTACATCCATGTAAATTGTACGGGCCCACCGAGGGCAGCTTCGTGTGGTAGGTGGATTGGGAGATGTTCCATCACGTCAAAAAATGCAGGAGGAAAGATCTTTTCCAAATTACAAAGCAACAATGGAATGTTACTTTCTAATTGAGCAATGCCATCCAATGTTAGTGTTCGAGTACAAAGATCCCTAAAAATGCACTGATCCCTAAATGTAATAAAATTATTATTAATAGCCAATCAATGTAATACTAAGAAAAATTAAACAAATCAAATCAAAAAAATCATTTACCGGCGATTGATTCATGGACGATAGTTGGAAGCAGCTCAAGTAATGCGAAAGGAAGAAGTCGCTGCATGAATACATGACAATTGTGACTCTTCATACCAGAGATTTTTTTCCCTTGCTCTATACACCTTGAAAATTTAGACACGTAGCCATCCGGAAACTTGACATCTGAAGAAATCCAACTAAACAACGCTTGTTTAGCTTCTCCTGACATACGGAATATCAGAATTGGTTACTTTCCATCCATTGTGATATGTAGTTCGGGTCTTGCACAAATTTCGGCCAAGTCCAACCTAGCTTTCAAATTATCTTTACTTTTGCCCTGTACATTTAAAATCGTATTCATCACGTTGTCAAAAAAGTTTTTAACAATGTGCATCGGATCAAGATTGTGCCGTAACAAGTGATCTTTCCAATACGGGAGTTCCCAAAAGACACTCTTCTTGTGCCAATTATGAGATTCACCGTATCCGTCAGGCATGTTTCCTACCACGTGCCAATTTCCCCCACGTTCACATGTTTCTTGAGCACCATAATGATCTATTTGCTCCAACACTTCACTGCCTGACATGTATGTTGGTGGAGGAACACGCACAACCTTATTTTTCTTGAACAATTTCTTGTTCCTTCTATATGGATGATGCATTGACAAAAAACGCCTATGACAGTCAAACCAACATGATTTCTTCCCATGATTTAATTGAAATGCATCTGACCAACCCATACAATATGGACAAGATAGCCTTCCATGGGTCGTCCATCCTGATAACATACCATACGCCGGGAAGTCACTTATTGTCCACAACAAAACAGCGCGCATATTGAAATTCTGCTTCTGCACGTAATCGAATGTGCATATACCCCTATACCATAACTGCTTAAGCTCGTGTATCAGAGGTTGCAAGAACACATCGAGGGAACGCTTCGGATGACTAGGACCTGGCACTAGAATAGCCATAAACAAAAATTCTCTTCTCATGCACATATCCGGTGGAAGATTATACGGTGTCAATATGACAGGCCATAGAGAATATTGTCTACCGGATAAACCAAATGGGCTAAATCCATCAGTGCATAAACCTAGATATACATTCCTTGACTCTTTAGCAAAGTCAGAATGCACCGCTTGAAAATGTTTCCACGCCTTTGCATCTGAAGGATGTGTAACCTCCCCATCTTTTACTTTATGTTCATCATGCCATCTCATTGCAGATGCGGTTCTCTTTGATTGATATAATCGTTTCAGCCTATCAGTGATTGGAAGGTACCACATACGTTTGTACGGGATACGCGTCCTTCCGTTCGTTGCACGGTATCTTGGCTTTCCACAAAAACGGCATTCCTGCAGCTTATCATCATCTTTCCAAAAAATCATGCAATTTTCACTACAAACATCTATCATTTCAGATGGTAATCCTAGACCCGCAACCACTTTCTGCATTTCATAATAACTCGCAGCAGAATTATTATCTTCCGGCAAATACTCTTTAAGCAAATCAGCAAATTGATTCATACTTCTCTCGCTTATGTTTCCTTCACTTTTAATAGACATTAGCCTGATGCTAAAGATAGTTTAGATAAACCATCTCTACATCCCTCATAGATGGGTTGATTAGCAGCATCTAGCATATCATAAAATTGTTTTGCTTCCGGGTTAGGTTCTTCCGTAATATTTTCAACAACACCAGGAAAATACCCATGATATGCATCTGTAACCATATCATGTGACATATTTCCTTGTAGATGAGCGTAGTTTTCAAACATACTACCACCATAGTTGTTATTAGCATATTCTTGACTCCCTAGATCATTACCACGATCACCCATATTACTACTTTCACCACCCATACTATATCCTTCCCCATGCGAAAACCAGACATAATAGTTTGGAGTAAATCCTCTATTATAAACGTGTCTTTTTACCATATCGATATTCAAATATTTCTTGTTCCCGCACTTTAAACATGGACAAAAAATGTTACCATCATTTGGAGTATGTGGGTTACTTGCCGCCTGATTTATAAATGCCCGCAACCCCTCTCGGAACTCCTTCGTCACTTCTCCAGTCTCCATATCCCTTCTGTTATACATCCATCGTCGTAAAGTGAACACTTCATGTTCCGACGTCATTATTTCCCGAATCGTAATTTATTTAAATTTTTTGGAAGACAATTTCTCTCTCTAGATTCTCTCTCTTATTAGTTCTTGTTTGGTGTCAATAAAAAATATCATGTGGGGGATATTTATAGGGAAATTCAAAAGGTCTGCTACGGATTTGCGATGTCGCCAAAGGCACACGCAGAAACCACGCAAATATGTAGCAAATCTGCGATGGCGAAAATGTCTCGCGACAACGTCGCAAGTTTGCAATGGATTTGCGACATACTAACGTGCCTCGCAATAGTGTCGCAAACGACTAGCAATGACATCGCAAACTTGCGACATTTTCTCGGCCTCGCAAGTTTGCTAGGCCATTGCGATGCCCACTTTGGCCTCGCAAGGATGTCGCAATGGCATAGCATTTTTGCGACACCATTTTGGTGTCGCAAATTTCCCTAGCAAATGACCCTTTTTCTTGTAGTGAGCACATAAATCTCTTTCTTCGTATTTATGAGATTGTACACTGAAACAGATTCATGATTTTAACAAAGATTATGGAAGAAATCGGTGTGATTAATGGTTACATAAGTTGTTTTAGTTTATGAAGGTTTTGTTGCATCAAGAGGTTTCTTTGCTTGTTAATGTTTTGTGTCCGGGAAGATTATCTCATTCTCCGGTTTCAAAGGTTATAAAAGATTCAAGGAAAATCAATTAGATAACACAAGCTTGTGTTTTTGCTAGTTTAGAATTTAAGAAAGATCAATGAAGATTAAGAAGACAAACAAGAAATTAACTGCAGCAAACGCTAAGGAAACACATCAATAAAATTTGTATGTGTTACAACTTTTGGTAGATTTATTTAACAAAATCTAAAATCATTTTGTGGAACTTTTCAATATTTCTACATTTATGTATCAATAAAAGATATTATTTTGTAAGCTCCCAGATTTCAAGCAAATGTTGCTAGATATTGGTGAAGATGTTTTCATCGGCATAGGGACAATTTCTCGGTTGGCGTTGTGCTAAAATTGATGGGGTGGAAGTATATGTGAAAAAAAAACCAGTTGATTGGTTGCTCTGCAATCAACTTGATGTCAAAAGAACGAATGGGATGTGGGTATTGGTCGATACTCGTCCAATGAGGTTCCCCTTCATGAATTTGAAGAGATCTCATGTTTGCCATGTGGTTTGTTTCAGGAACGAGTGGATGTGGACACATCCCATGAAAATTTCTGGGCTGAGGTAAACATGGATATACTTGAAGGTCTGGACTACTACGAACTGACTAAGGCGTTCCAGAGATGCATGTAGATTTGTGTATATCTTAGATTTAGGTTTATGGATATCTTTGATGTAGGTTTATGCATTTTTCATGTAGGTTTGTGTTTATATGTGATGCAAGTTTGTGCGTAAATGTGATGTAGGTTTGTGCGTAAATGTGATGTAGGTTTGTTTTACGTTATGTAGGTTCGTGACACGTTATGCATGTTTTGGTAATGATATGTAGGTTTTGATTCACGTTATGTAGGTTTTGGTATGTTATGTAGGTTTTAGTATATTGTGTAGGTTTTGGTATATTATGCATGTTTTGACTCACATTATGTAGGTTTTGCGTACTATTATATAGGTTTTGAATATTGTTATGTAGGTTTGTTTTGAAATATTGACCGCTTATTTTCAGGAATTAGATACTCGAGAAAAAGAGAATGTTATGCCTTCTTTTCATTTTGCATGTTGGTATATTGGGTCTGCATCGAGAAAGCCGAATCCCATTTCATGTTGCTAAAAAGGTGCTTGATGTGAAAAAATTTCAAAGGTATTTGTGGGGTCGAGATGCCTTTCAATCCTTAATCAAATCCATCAAAGGGGCATCATACATTGGGCCGGCGTACACTTTACATGGTTGTGTCCATGTGATGCTGATATGAGGCATTAGAGTACGTTGAATGCCTTATGAAGCTTTATGGATCTCATATAGATGGTGAGAACATACTGTTACTCCGCTGGGAGACATGCATGTGTAAAGGAAGTTTGGATGTTATCCTACATGATGAGATACATAATTCAGAAGACGAAAAGGTATGTTATTTTATAAGCTGTTTTGCACACATTATGTAGATTTAAAAGTATTGTTTGTGGATATACTTGGAGAGACACTCGATGAGAGCTTCTGGAAGACAGACAATTCAAAGAAGAGGAAGTTAACAAGGATGGCCAATGACAGCCAAAAAAATCAAGGAAGGTAACATGTTATGTTCCTTATGTAGGTTTTGTAATGTTATTGATTTATGTTATGTAGGTTTGTGACATGTTATGTAGGTTCGAGACACGCTGTATAGGTTTGTGACATGATATGTAGGTTTTGGTATAATATATAGGTTTTGATACATGTTATGTAGATTTGGATTCATGTTACGAAGGTTCTGATTCACATTATGAAGGTTTTGGTATGTTATGTAGGTTTTGGTTCACATTATGTAGGTTTTAGTTCACATTATGTAGGTTTTATGTTATGTAGGTTTTGGTATGTTATGGATACGAATATTAATTTTACGGATCGGTGGATAACGGATACAGATACGGATAATGCAAAAATTAGAAACAGATACCCGTTTTTTTTATACAGAATATTTGGATATCGGTTTTTTCACAAATATATTTAGTCTGGATATCCGTCAAAATGGATCCGAATACAGATCGGACGGATTACAGATATCCTAAAAAAACCTGAATATCTGCTCTGTAACAGTCTTAGTAGCAGCATCCCGAGACTTAATACACTTTGAGTATGCATCATACAAATTTGTTGTGTGGTAATACTAATAAATGAGAAAGACTATTTGGATACTAGCACTTTCGGCGACAGCTAGGCCATGAAAATAAGGAATTTTGTCCACATGTGTCTGATGTTCATTTATTTGTTGTACCGCATACAGTTTGGCTTCCTCAACTCTTCCCTACAACGTCAATAATTAAACCTACAACGTTAATACTAAAACTTGCATTAATAATATGTAAACCTACATAGGTAATATACAACCTTACATAAGTAATACATAAACCTACAACATTAATACTAAAACTACATAAGAGGAAGTAAAACCTAGATAAGCGGACATTAATACTACATAACATGAAGTATGAACCTACATAATAGTAAATCAAAACCTACATAACAAGACGCAAAACCTACATAACAGTAAGTTACATGACGAAAAACCTACATAATAGTAAGTAACAGGACGAAAAACCTACATAAAAACGTAAAACTTACATAATAGTAAATACCAGGACGTAAAACCTACATAAAAGGACGTAAAATCTGCATAAAAGGACGTAAAACATACATAATATGACATAGACCTACATAAGAGGACGTGAAACCCTACATTACTTGGACATACACCTACATAGGTAATACATAAATCTACATTATTGTACGTAAAAACCTATATATGCCAAATACCTTTAACACTTTCTCAACGTTAGAAGTGAGAGTTGTTGTCATTAGACTTGTTTTTTCTCCTATCTGTGAATCACCATGTTAACATGAATCTTATTGCATCAATAAGTTGTACAATTGGAAAAGTCTTTGTTTCACTCAAAACATGATTGATTGATTCAACTATGTTCGTTGTGGTGATGTAGTACCCATTGGGGAAATGTACATGATTCCACAATCGAACATCAACACTAAGTAAATAAGCATGACTAGGAGGATTGAGTTCTTGAATCTTGACAAATAAGCCATTAAAATCTTGTAACCTATATGAAATTGTCGCTATTTTAAAATAGCTTGAAAAACTCACCTCCCTAAACTTCAACAAGATGTTCTTGCACAAATGGTATATGCATATACCCTTATGAGAAAGTGAGTATACTCTCTTTATCACATTGCCTATTGACATATCGCAAATGGGTATACCATTCCCAAGATTCATCATTATCGATGTCAACTACCCCGAACACAATTGGAAATACATTGAAATTTCTTTCTTGCATTGTGACGGTAAGTAGAGTACCTTTATTTTTACCTTGCAAAAATGTACCATCAACAACCACAACCTTCGACATAAATGGAAATCCATGGATGCTCGTATCAAACACAATGAAGAGAAACTTGAATTTGTAGTCTAGATCAACGCCAAGCTTTATTAGTGTGACGAGATTCACTATTCCTATCATGAATAAATACGCAGTAAGTTGTTCATAAGTGCTCTCTGGGGACCCTCTAACCAGCTATCAGGGTTCCTTTAAGACGCAGTGTGCCTTCCAATATTTTATCTACAACAAAGACAACAAATCTACATCAAACACAATAAACCCACATCAAAGACAACAAACCTACATCAAAGACAACAAACATACATCAAAGACAACCAAGATACATCAAAGACAATAAACCTACATCAAAGACAACAAAAATACAAAATACTTCCACACCTACAGTTGACCACTGATCTTAACTCCATAGCGTTTATTTAGACACTCAAAAACATGAAGGGGCTGAACAGACGGACCTACACCACCAACTAAATCAACATAAAGGCAAGCTATAACATATGGACTAGCTTGTCTTGCACGACATGACTGCTCTATCACAGAACAAATGTGTTATCCCACATATTCTTAATGTAGAAGCACGATGTAATATCAATTGATGTTCCTCTAAGGTATCATTGGCATCTAGGTACCCAACACTTCATGCGCAACAAGAATCGCGACAATATTATAGCGTAAAAATTAAAACAACGGGTTACAACAAAAATCTTCAACCTTCTCTCCAACTCCTCTTTAGTTGGATAACATTGCCTAATGACTAAGTTTTCATCACTCAATCCTAAACCCACAAACTCATCACTAGAAAAGAATTCCCTTTGCTTTGAGGAACTATTAAGGTTCTTTCCACTACGAGTGCACTTTTCATCTTTGGAGTTAGCACCATCAATATCATCATAATAGTCAAACCTGCTTATTACGTCTTCATCCTCTTCATCATCTTCATCTGGTTGTAGGTTTTTTGAAAACATACAAGACTGATCTGAAAAACTACGACACTGCTCAACTACAAACTCATGAAAACTTTCATCATGACCTACCTCTTCTTCTGATTCTACATCCACTCTTTCATAAAATTCAACACAAAGTAGTCTCATTTCCTCAGTCGACCTCCTATAACTCAGCGCGACATCATATAACCGTTCAATCATCTGAAATTTCTTGCATACCTCTGAAACAAACTCCACCAAATTTTTTCCTGCCTAAATTCGTATGAATTTTCTCGCAAACGATTTATCAACAAAAAAAGTTGTTCTATTTTTCTCCCAAACGATTTATCAACACTGATCTTCCTATCTTCATCTTCCATGAATTACTTCCACTTGATCTATTTTTAAAAATTTTAACACCTCGCGATGGAAGGTGATGAAAGATATGAGCTTGTTATCGGAGATACCATAAAAGTTGATGAAACATATAGATTGTTGATGGTGATACCATTAAATGTAGTTGTTAGCTGGAGGTTTAAAGATGAGGGTAAAATGATTATTACATGATACCTACCTACATAACAATACATAACAAACCTACATAACAGTACGTGAAAACCTACATAATTGTACATATCAAAGTCTATCTAACAGTACATAACAAACCTACATAATATAAAACAAACCTATATAATAATACGTGAAAACCTACATATTATTATGTATCAAACCTACATAATAGTACATAACAAACTTACATAATGTAAAACATACTTACATTATAATACATGATGAACTACATAACTATACATATTAAAACCTATATAATAGTATATAACAAATCTACATAACATAAAACAAAACCTACATAACAGTATATAACAAAACCTACATCTACCATACTTTTTCTTGTTTTACGCGCAACTGACGTGAAATTATTCATTAATGTCAGTTTTGTAATATTTTTTTTCTTTTCAAACGAAAAGATAAAACAATCTTATTTGACCTTGAAATATTAGATTTATAATTTCAACATTTTCGAACTATAAATGTAATTAACTCATTTTAGATTAGTTTAGTAGTTCATCCTATATTATATTTGACCTATAATATGTATAAATTTTTTTATTAAGAATTCAAAATTTAAGTGGTATAGTAAAGAATGAAACTTGAAATTTATACCAATGTATATTTATACGTATTTTATGAAGCTTTCTATTTAATCATTATTTCATCATCTTAATACATTTCGTTTTCACTTTTATGAGTTATTTCTTATAGATTTTAAGAAAACAACACCATTTCTTCCTTTTGATGAGATTGTTTCTCCTTTTTGGCATGTTATTCCAACAATTTTCTATGATAGTTAGTATTGATTTTAAAAGTAAATAATGGACACAGTAGTTAATTTTGTTACAAACACTTGATTATATTAGATTAATTTGATAATTCATATAAAAAACGGTTTTAAACCTTATCATAAATACTTTATTACATAGCATAATCCAAATACAACCTAAAATTGAAAAAGTAACCAAGTATTGTTATCTTTATGGAGCTAACAAATAAACTATTTTATAAATGAATCGTAGAGAATTAATATACAATTTTACAAAAAATAAAAACGTTTTTACAATCCTAAGAAATTTCTCAATTTTCTAATGACATGATATAATATATCAAAATAAGTTGTTTATTTTAAATACTACATTTTTATTATATGAGAGATCTATATTTTGTATTACTATATAGTTTATTACTTTCAAAAATACAATATTTTAAATGTACTTTTACCAAATTAAGATTATATCCATGTTGCAAATGGTTCTTAGTCTAGTGGCATGCGGTAAGTCTACATAAGGCAGCTCATTTGCACAATCAGGATCGAGTCCCCCGTCTACATTATGTAGGAATTTGGCTATTGGACCGGCCAATTGTGGCCCAATATAATTTTTCATTGACAAAAAAATATTATATCTATGTTATAAGTAGAGTTTTGATGGTTTATCTAACCCGTGTTCATTTAGGTTTTTAGGAATTTTATTGATATTTTAATATTATTTTAGAGATCCGAAACCCAAACCGTAATCAACCCAAATTAGAATAATCAAATCCGATAAAATACACTGATGAATTCAAAATTTAATTACATGAACCAAACCCAATCTGTAAAGAAAAGTATATGCTTACAAGCTCGTAGCTGCATATTCACCAGAGGAAGAGAACTATGAGACTTGTTGTCGTAAAGAGATGGTGTCGAAGATGTAATTCGAGTGGAATGTTGAATCAGGAAGAGATGCATTTGGGTTAAAAGTCATTGATGTTGATCACTCTGGTGATGAGTTTCTTGAGACGACCAAGATGAGAGAAGATGTTGAGATTTTACATCGTAGGGTTAACTGATGAGATAACCAAATTTTATCCGGTTCGAGTTGGGTTCTGGATTTTCTGGTCAATCAAATAACATTTTTTTTGGTCATATTTCTCTATTTTATTTTGCTAAACAATTTGAATTTACAAGTAAACCGAATTGCGTCGTGAAAAAAGGGTAAACCGAACTGAAAATTGGAATTGAAATAGTGTTGCAACAAAAACATAACCGGGAAAAAACTGAGCCGACTTGGTTTAGGGGTTTAGTTACTAAACCCTAGATGTCTTTCTTCTCGATATCCTCAGTTTCTTAGCGCGCGCTCTCTTCTCTTTGTGAGCTCTGCAACACAAACCTTAATCTTAAATCAATGGGGAAAAACAAAAAAGAGAGGAAAGATGGAGAAGAAAAATCTCCACACTCTGCTGCAACTATTTGTGTTTCTGGTTTACCTTATTCAATCACTAACGCTCAGGTAACACTTCGTCAATTCATGAATTCGTTTGTAGATTTGTAGAATCGAGGTTTTGAAGTGTTTTTGGATCCTAAATTAGTCCCTAGAAAGCGGATAATCTATGTATTTCTCGGAATTATTAATAGCGTTAAGTGTCTTCTACCTATTGGTTTCAGCTTGAAGAAGCTTTCAGCGAAGTTGGTCCTGTAAGACGTTGCTTTCTGGTAACAAATAAAGGTTAGAAATTAGGTTACAATAGAAATGATCAACCTTGATCATCAGGAGCTAATATACGATCATTTGTTATTTACAGGAACAAATGAACACCGTGGCTTTGCGTTTATTATATTGTATGCTAACACAACTTGTTGGAAACTATTCTTCTTAGTGAGCAAGTAATAATGGTTCTTATGATCTTAAGGTTTCCTCCTTTTGCAGTGTTTACCAGAAGATGTTAATCGTGCTATTGAATTGAAGAATGGTTCTATTGTTGGGGACCGTAAAATTACTGTTAAACAAGCGACACATCGGCCTTCTCTTCAAGAGCGTCGTACAAAAGCAACTCAAGGTTGCTATCTTAAACTTTTGAAGTCTTAAAGAGTTATTGTTGTCTCCGTATTCAACCACTCATTGATGACAATTTCTTATTTTCTTTTTACTTCTTTTGAATTAGGGCCTTCTTTGCCTTCTAATTCCCAGACACAGAGTGAAGAGGGCACCGTGATCCCTGATACAGAGAAGAAAGGTATTAGCTTTCATGTGTTTGGATTTTGAGTCTAAGTAAGTTGGTTAGGTTCTTGTTTATCATTAAATTTGTATTTGCATCAGTTCTTCCACCCGAAAAGAAAGTAGAAAAGCCAGTTGAGCGCAAAAAACCAACAAAGCTTGTCGCTGATTTAGCTGATAAAGAAACCTGTTCAGATAAGCAAAGGTATGATTTTCTAATGATGTGCTGATTTTTGTGTACTGAATGCATTGCTAATAGCCTGTGTGTAGAAGACTATCTCGTTGAGATTAAGAATGTAATTAAAGGATTGTAAACCTAATGTTTTATATGCATCATCAAAACTGTGTTTCTTGATTATCTTGCTTAAAGCTATGTTCTCTTTTTTTCATTGGGTGAAGAGTTGCAAGAACTGTAGTCTTTGGTGGCCTTGTTAATGCTGAGATGGCAGAGGTTGTCCATAGTCGTGTCAAAGAGATTGGCACTGTGTGCTCTGTCAGATATCCACTCCCCAAAGAAGAGCTTCAACAAAATGGTAAGAATATGTGAATAAAATGGAGGAGGCAATTGCCTAGTTGCGTTCTCCAACCAAGTTTTTTGGTTATAAATATTAGTTATGAGGTACTTTCTCTTAAAAGATATTAATATCTGAGGAGTGTCAAGTTATCCTTCGTACTAAATTAGCTATAACAAGGTTTGTAGCTTGATCTATGAATCCCTGTAGCAGAGAACAAAATTGTTATTCCAGACACCATACATAATGAGGTCTCAATGAACTCTATAGGGACATGAGTCTCCATTGATTGTTAGACTATATTAGCTATAACAACCTTTATAGAAATCCTGGTATGAGAGTATGCGAAGTTTATAAACACCTTTTTTGCTAGTCCAAGTTTATTAGGAATGCATCTCATGCTTATGGTTCCCGTTAATAACTTTTCTTTTGGTGCTGGTTGGCTTCTGTTTCTTTATCTTAGTGGCTGAGAATTTTAGTTTGTAACATTTTTTTGATACGTTAAAGTCGAAATGTCTTCTTAAAGCCTGCATGTGCATACCCTTTCTAGTATCTGAATAAAGTTTGTAAGACATTATGTCTACGTGTTAATTACTACTGAGCTCACGTACTAATAACCTTACTCGATTTTCTTTAAGATCATGCAAGACTTTGTGCTCATGATGCATTTATTAAGCGTTAGAACTATCACTTTTTCAGGTCTTACCCAAGATGGATGCAGGGCAGAGGCATCAGCTGTTCTCTTTACGAGTGTCAAATCTGCTTGTGCTGCTGTTGCAGAATTGCATCAAACGGAGATAAAGGGAAATCACATTTGGGCTCGTCAGCTTGGTGGGGAGGTGAACATTATTTGATTTTTACCACTGTACCTCTATCGAGAACTTAAGTGATTAGCATTTGAATAAGTTCATGATCTCATAGTATATTTTTTTGGAGGTAGGGCTCAAAGGCTCAGAAGTGGAAACTAATTATCCGAAATCTTCCTTTCCAGGTTCTTAAAACAACAATTTTTTTGTTGTTGCTACAGTTGCATACATAAACAAATGTATCCTTATAAAATTTTTGGATTTTGCAGGCTAAACCTAGTGATATTAAAAATGTCTTTTCAGCAGTAGGGTTTGTCTGGGATGTCTTCATTCCTAAAAATTTTGAAACTGAGTATGTTCCAACTCATGTGAGTAATTTTCTTGATTATGAATAAATAAGGGTATATTATTCTCATTCAGTGTATTGATTTGGCAGGCTACCTAAGGGATTTGCGTTTGTCAAATTCACGTGTAAGAAAGATGCAGAAAATGTAAGATCTAGAAACATGAGTTATCCTCCTCATTTAATTATCTTCCATTTGGGTCACTTGTCTTATTTATTTTTGAATCTTCAGGCAATTCAAAACTTCAATGGACACATGTTTAGTAAAAGGCCTATAGCTGTAGATTGGGCTGTACCTAAGAATCTTCACAATGGCACCGCTGATGCCACAACTGCTTCAGCAGATGGTATGTTACTCCATTGTATTTCGATTGCTGGGAATTTTATAAATCTTTTAATTATTAAAAATTTATGTACGCAACTTTTTTATGAGGGAAACATATACAGTCGGTACAGAAGTTTTGCTTTATTTCCTCCCAACATTTTCATACTTTCTGGTGACAACCTTGGCAGGTGACAAAAATGGAAGTGATGCAGAGGACAGTGATAACAGTAGTGTTGATTTGGAAGAGGTTGATGATGCTGTAGAAAGGCACCAATCTTCAGAAGATGATATTGATGATAAGGTTGAGGACAGCAATAACAAACCGAGTAAATTAGAGGCACTGGAGAAAGATGCTGGCACTGATGTAAATTTTGAGGAGGAAGCAGATGTTGCAAGAAAGGTGCTTCAGAACTTGCTTGCGTCTATGAAAGGTTCTATTGCTTCTCATGATGGAAAGATAGAGGAGTCAAAGGAAAACAAACTTAAGGATTCATCAACTAAGCCAGTCGCTGACTCTTCTGGTGTCTCTGAAATTTTTGAATCCAGTACAACTAAAGAAGTGGCTCCTGCAGAAACACATCAAAATGATGATTTTCAGAGAATTGTATTTATAAGAAACCTCCCATTTGACCTTACTAAGGAAGAAGTCAAACAGAGGTTTGCGGTATTTGGGGAAGTTGAATCTTTATTCCTAGTTCTCCACAAAGTCACAAAGTATGCATCCTTCTCAGCTTTAAATTTCATTCAATCATAGAAGAGAGTTCAAGTTTTGGTATCTACATAAACCCAAAGCTTCACATAATTTCTCCCAATGTGTTTTCTTTCTCAGACGACCAGAAGGGACTGCTTTTCTCAAGTTTAAAACAGAAGATGCATCAGTTGCAGCCATTTCAGCTGCTACTACTCCCTCAGGTCTCGGTGTCTTTATTAAAGGTAGGCAACTGATCGTAATGAGAGCAGTAGGTAAGAAAGCTGCACAGGACATAGAACTGAAAAAGACAGAAGAGAAGAATCATGACTATAGGAATCTCTATCTTGCTAAGGTACACATTTTTCTCAGTTCTTACAAATCTCTGAAAATCATAATGTCTGCATGCTTTTCGTACATTTACTAATTGTGTTCTTACTTACACAGGAAGGTCAAATCCTGGATGGTACACCTGCTGCTGAGGGTGTGTCCGCAGAAGATATGGACAGGCGACGAAGGTAAATTATTCTTAATTTTCTCATTTATGTGTTACTGTATAGTGTTATGGAATGGGAGAAGAGTGAGCATGTGATTGTCCTCGCAGATTGCATGAAAACAAGATGAAAAAGCTTCAGTCTCCCAATTTCCATATATCTCGAACAAGGCTTGTGATCTATAATTTGCCGAAGTCCTTGAACGAGAATCAACTACGCAAGCTCTTAGTTGATGCTATTACCTCACGAGCGACTAAGCAGAAGCCGACTATCCGACAGGTCAGCTATTCTTCTTTGTGCTACAATTGAAACATAGTTCTATTATCTGAACCTAGATCATTTTTTGGAATGCAGATCAAATTCTTACAAAATGAGAAGAAGGGTAAAGTTGATGCTAAGAACTACTCCCGTGGAGTTGCCTTTGTCGAGTTCACAAAGCATGAACATGCTCTTGTGGCCCTAAGAGTACTTAACAATAATCCTGGTAATCCACTTTGCTGAAACCTGACTTAATATCGAAATTCAAGCACTTATTGCACCATATGGCATCGAACAAAAAGTCTATTGTATCATTCATTTTATGATGCCGTAAAGTCAAAGAATCATAATTGGGATTCGGCTATGTAATTGATGCAGAGACATTTGGTCCTCAACATCGCCCTGTTATAGAGTTTGCTGTTGATAATGTCCAGAAGCTGAAGATACGACAAGCTAAGCAGCATCAGTCAAATGGAGTAGCGAAGGCACCTGACAACAAGTACAAACGTAAAACAAGGGAAGAGGATAACAACACTGGTCCAATGAAAGAGAACGCAGCCAGGGTTAAGAGTAGTAAATTAATTCGATTATAATCTTAATATTAAGTTTAACAACTAATATTGAGCTTGACAAAACAAGAGAATGATAATTTAGTTTTTATTTTTTTTGTCAACGGTACAATTGGTCGGTTCAATAGCCAAATTTTTACATAATGTATGTGTGGGTATTCGATCCCTAGTTGTGCAAATGAGCTGTTTTATGCTCCATTTTATTAAGTCGCCTGATACTCTTAAGAATTTGGGAGATTGATTATAGATTAGTCTAATTTAAAAATGATGAAATCCGATTTTTTTTTTCAAATTTTATTTAAATAGTTACGAAAGTTAGAAAGATGTATTTATGGCCACAATCAAACATAAAATACGAAAATATCTTTTTTAAAAGGTAGGTTGATAAGAAATCATTTTAGTATATTTACAGATCACTAAGAAACTTTAAAATCTCTATGGAATTTTATAATTCTAAAGTCATACAAGGTGAATTTTGCAAATCAGACAATATCATTTACTATCAAACTCATTGAAATAAATTATAATTAAAAATTCATACTCAATGTCGAATGAGAAGTGATTTTAATTAGAAATTACAAATAACTAAAAACCAAAATGAATTGTGCAATATACAGATAATAGACCAAATAACTGATGATGTTAAGTAGAAACTCCAAGTGATAAAACCCCAACACAATTTATAAAAGTTCTAAATTTACTTATTCATACAATATTTTCTCTATTCATACAATTTTTGTTTTACTATATACCAATTATTACATATAGTTATATAATTGAAATTTTACTAAGTATCCCTAAAAAATCGGATACTTCATTCAAATGTTTCAAAGCATATGGATCTAGACCTGAAGCATAAATAATTTTATGAAATCACTTGTGTTATAATATATAAAATATAATACAATATACTGCATGAGATGCCACTTATAATCAAAGAAAACAATAAAACATTATTAATTACATTTAATTTAAATCATGCACAGAAAATATAATTTATAATTTTCAAAATATTAGTTCTATAACAATAAAAGAAATTTAAAATGAATATATCATGTGCATGTATTCTGTAGTACATATTGAATAAAATTATGAAGTAACTATCATCAAAGTATATATGTTTTAGTATGTAGACTAGACCATAATATACATTAAAAAATATTTAATATTTTTGTATAGAATCTATTATAGTTATTTGTTTATATTTTCTTGTTGATTTATTAATTCTTTTTAAATGCTAGACCTTAAGATAAGAACTGCTTCACGCGCCTCTTTCATTTGTAAAATCAAAATTAGATAAACAAACGGGATTTTGGTGGGTTATTAAGTCAAGGGGTCTAAATGGGCCGAAAAAAGAAATAGATGGGCTTAAGCG
Source organism: Lepidium sativum (assembly GCA_023374145.1). Lineage (NCBI taxonomy): Eukaryota > Viridiplantae > Streptophyta > Magnoliopsida > Brassicales > Brassicaceae > Lepidium > Lepidium sativum. The sequence continues at coordinate 61,034 of JAKUCM010000844.1, read as the reverse complement.
TGTATGAAGTAAATGGGCCGATATAAAATGATTGGCCCATTAACAAAGTATATGAGCTCTCTTTATAACACTTTCTTCTTTCTCCTCTTGTATTGTCCATTAAAGCACCTGTAAAAGCTCGAGAAAAAACAGAGCAAGAGAAAGTTATTTTAATTGAGAGTCGTGAGATTGAAGAGATACTTGAAAACGATTCAATGGAACCCATCTACAACACTTCACTTAAAATTTCAATTCAAAGTTTCGCATTGGCTTAAAAAGAAGAGGAAGAAGACGATCGAAACGTAGAGACGGTGAAGCTGTTCGTCGAACATGACGAAGACTCGCGAGAGTTTCTGCTAACTCACTTACTGTGCCCAAATAAAATGGCTCCATGAATTTGGGTCTGTATAATTGGGCCCAATATTACGCTAGCTTTTTAATTGGGCCCATATTTTGTGTCTGATTAATTATCTGTAAAAATTAATTTGCAATATTTACCTATTCTCTAATGAAGTAACATTTGCTAAATAATAGAAACAAGTGTTCATTTTTTCAAGTTTCTGAAACATCTTATTTCAATCATTCAAAGACTTTGACAAACTATTTTTCAATCGGTTTTGTTATATAATTCACCATTCCTACAAACTTGTTTATTCCGAAAACCCTATTTATGAATGTTTGGAATCTAAAAATTTGTTAATAAAATCAAAAACTAAAAACCAAAAACTATTAATTCCAAATTTATTCTATAAATGGTGACCATACAAACGAGCTTATTTATTCCACAAACAAATTGACAACAACAAATAATGGGGCTTTCTAACCTTTAAATAATCCCATTCTTCTCCCCCTTATTTTTTTATTTTCACCAAATTTTTGCTTCACAACAAAGGTAAATAAATTCAATAAAGTAAACCTTCTTCTAATAAGGGAAGAGAAAACATCCAAATTTTCATGCTCAAATAACAAAAAATAAATGATTTAGAGAAGGAAACTCAGGAATATCCTTCTCAAATACCTTATATATGCAGACGCAGAAGAGAGCATTTTCGGGTAATGTGATGAACAAAAAGAGAAGATGATGAATCACTCTTCTTCGTTTCCGATGAGAGTGAAAGTGAATGGAGCAAATTTGTAACCATCTCCTTCGTAGAACTTGTTCTGATATTCTACCCAGTGAAGACGAAGTGCGTGAAGGAATGCACTTAATGTCTCCATCACTAGAAGTACTCCCACAGTTGCAAATATGAACACCAAGATTCCAACTATCAGAATGAAGATGTTGTTGAAACTGTTTTGAGAATCCACAGAAAAAAAGTTAGAGACTATTATTATTAACATATCTTCTACAATAGTATTCATTTACATTTTAATAGAGTTGGTTTATGATTTTCTGGTTTTTTGAGTTCTAAACTGGGTTTGGATTTGGTTTCTTAGGTTCTAAATGATACATGCATCTTAATCTGGTGGTTAAATGCCTTACCTAAAGGCTTAGGCATCTGGAGTTCTACTCAAACCCCACTACTTGTAGTAATTAATAGGGTTTTAGACCCAAGGTTGGGCCATGAATCGATTTTTATCGATCTAATTGGTGACAAAAAAAAATGTATTCTACATGTTTAACTACAGATATTAGCTATTTAATAAATTTCGATTAGTTTGGTTTAGGTTTACGAGTTTGGCTCAGTTTGCTTTTATTTGGATAGTTTTATACTTTCGGTTCATGTTTGGGTTTGAGAATTTTGGTTCAGTTTGTGAATGTCGCTCGACCCTACATGTTAGGAGAAAGAGATAGTCTGTACTTACCCATAGGCCATGACGAGGACCTTCTCGTAGAAGACTGATGACAGTTCAGAGTGAGCGAGACTGCACAAGAAGCCAACAAAGTATATCGATTAAAACACTGTTAGACGACAATCAGTATTATGACAGGATGACTCTAGAAGTACTAGTTACACTCTAAGATTGGTTGTGAATAGTTTTTACAAGTTGTAGCATGTACCTGAGGGCCCAAAGACGAAGATAAGAAGCAGTGTTGGAAACAGCTCCAAGAACAAACTCAATGGTGTGAATGAGTTGGTGCACAAAGACTTCACTGAATTCAAATTCTTCATGTCCATGTCCTCCTCCATTAGTTTCTACTTGAAGACTCTCATCTGTCTCGTCAAGCTGTGCATATTGCTGACCTTGATGTCTCTGGATAAAACAAATTTTCGGTTATGGTCAGCTCAAAATTTATTTATGTAAAAAGAGGCGGAATGGGACTCACAGCTTCATGTTGTTTCTTCAAGATGAATGGCTTTGGCAACAACATCCAGGGAACAGAGATCAGAGCTAGAAAGAGGAACGTGAGCTGGAACAGGAAAGAAACGAGATGAGATTTGATTTCTTTAGATACAAAGAAAGATCATATGTTCGGTATCGATGCAAACCTGTACTATTTTCTGGTTAGGGAAAAGCTGATTCTCTCCTAAATCATCCATAGGGCTCAAGAACATGTAAATCATTACGTGATATAAATCAGCTTGAGAACCAGTGCACCACTTTATGATGATGAGGGCAGAGAGATAGCCAAACAAGCAGTTCAAGAATATCATCTGCGGAACGAACATGAACCTGAAAGCATGTGAGATCAGACACTTAAGTATGATTAGGACCTGAATTTTATTTGCTAATATGTACGTAATGCTCAGGAAACAAACTGAATACTCACCATACATTCACAGCACTTTTGAAGAATTTTGCGTTAAAGAAGCTCATTATGATTCCGAGGTTCATTTGGGAAACTCCAATAAGGATTGACATTTTCATCTTAAGCGAATTCAGGAATGGTAGCTCACTGCGGGTACCGTGCCACACAGGATCTACTCCAAATGGATAAGTGTCTCGGGTTTTGATCAGACCAATTGTAGTAGCTTCACTGAAGAAGAGAGCAGAAAACAAAAACTCAGAGTTGTACACATATTCCTCTTATTCATTTCTTTTAAAAGGGTATGACATACCTGCAAGCGGTATCACGGCAATCATATGCTGAGCTAGCAAACAGTGGATATGGTATAGAGAAGAATTCGTTGTAGATTAAACCAGTATATATCGAGAAGAGTGACATCATAAAAATAACATAACGGCCACCAAAAGCCATTTCCATAATATCCCCGAGTTTCTGTTGTCAGGAAGCAAGGATTAATGGGTTAGCATCTAGAACTGACAAACAATGATGACTAATTCAAGTAACAACGACCGAATGATATATAATATTGCGCACGGTTAGAAAACAAATGTTGCCAATTAGGGATATTACCTGGCTGGAAAGTTTCTTTTCTCTCAAAATTAAGTACATAGTTGCAAGCAACAGACAAATTCCATGACCCCAGTCACCAAACATAACAGCAAACAGGAAGGGGAAGGTAACAATTGTGAATACAGTAGGATTGGCTTCCTGGTATTTGGCCACACTGCAACATAGTGATCAAAGAAGATTCATGAAATTGATGAGATATCCACCAAAACCAATGGACATTGCCCAAAAGAGAAATAAAGTAAGCAAGAAAACCGTTAAATAAAACCAAAAGATAAATTTATATTTTAGCGACTGTATAAGGAAAAGCTTAGAGTTACATCCTTAAATAATTGTTACTTATTAATAATACTAATCCCACATCCAATTTCCTCTTCCCTAAAGAGCAGAAGAAAGTCTAGAAAAGATGCTTACCCGTAGGCATCAACAATTTCCTGGAAAGCAGTAGTAAATTTGTTTGTGCGGAAAAAAGTTGGAGGCATCTCCTTGGTCCTAAGGACCTGGAAAATTGATCCAACTTGAGAATTGGAGTCAACTGCAGCACGCTTCAATGCATCTTGAATCTGCGCATGCAGCACTTTAAACTCACTATCGCACTAGTAAATATGCAATAGTTTGATGATATGTAGCTACAGTAACTCACTTCTGTTGCTGCAAAGACAGGACTCCAGCCTTCACCCACAAGACACTTCTTACTCACATCAAGACTAAGCATGTTCAAGGTGTGATAAATGGCTTTTTCTTTGCGAACCTGCATAGCTAAGGATTAATGATGATAATGGACATCAATGAGCACTCTATTAGTGAAAAGAAAGCTCCAAATAGGATAATACCTTGAGGTTCCATTGCTCAAACTTTTCTGCAATGCTCTCCAACAGACTATTGCGGTGATTCAACCCAGCAGCTATTGTACTTTTAAACTCTGATAAACGACCCAAAACCTGAAACATTATGAGTTGACTACATATGGTTAATAGTTCCTGAGAATATTCTACACAAAATAAAATCACTGGCCTGAGATTCACTCTCCTATGGTTACTAACCGTGTGTGCACAAAATACATCCCACCCAAAGAACAATCTAAAATTAAGAGCGACAACAAAAAGGCTATTTCTTAACATAAGTATATGTGATCTATAAATCACTACTCCCAAGATATATAGCAACTGTTCAACGTAGAAAGACTTATCTTCCCTTCACCGGCCACTTACTGCAAGGATATAATCCATAATGACTAGAAGCTAAAGGTAGTAAATGCAACCCCCATACTATTCAAAATAATTGACTACATAGTATCATCTGCAACTCATGCCCAGAAAATAAAGCTAAATGTTGTACAAAAAAAGAGGATACATTAAAAACATATAACTAGGAGGCAGGAGGAATCACGGAATCACTCAGATCACAAAAGATAATACAAACCTCGGTCATCATTTGAGCTTGTTTGCCAAGATCTTCACTGAAAGGATAACGATTGGCCCCAAAAGCTTCACATATCTTAAGAATTTTGCTTTTTGCTCTTTCCCCAGAATAGAAGACAACAAATACATTTTTCTCAGCCTGTAACATTAGTTTAGATCATAAGTCAATGGCAAACAGAATAATACAATCTTCTGACAAAACCAGCTTTCCATACAGAACAGTTCATGCCTAGGTAGATCAGCAAAACAGAAATAGCGCCATAGAGGCAGTTCCCATGTCATATATTTGGGCGTATGTATGAGAGGATATAAACTACACAAAGATTTCAGAACTTCTTTTTGCATGTGTATATGAAGAGGTAGACATTATATACAGTAAGAAAGAAACTGAAATCCTGCAATAGAGAAAGGCTGCATTTTCTACGTCTAGGAGAATCTACAAGTAAACATAAGCAGCTAACCTTCTCCCCCGAACTGGGATCTACAACGGACTCCTCAACAACAGACTGTCGTATGAAGATGTTTCCCCTAGTTGCACGAAATAGTATCCTCTCGAACACCATAGACTTTTCACGAGGCACTAACCCAGTGAGGAATCCAAGCTTTACTTGCTTCGTTGGATCAACAGACTTTTCCTGTAAAAAGGAAAGTTTGTGAGGCTATTTCCAGGAAACACAGCTTGAAGAACTAAGAGAGTCACATCATTCATACTTCCTGCAACAAAGGAGCTTCCAGGAGGTCTTCACCCTCTCGTTGTGTTTCTATCTCACTCTGTTGAGCAGTAGCACTTCTGTGGGCTGAAGCAAAAAACTCACCAGCCTAAAAAAAGAACATCCATGTGAATATTGTACGAGATGCACATCAAAAAGCTTAAACCATAACAGTTTAAATATGAAATTTCACTATGGGAGACCCTTTACGTTCACTAAAAAATGTCAGCCAAACATTATTTACAAAAATCTACTTTTCTCTTCAGGTGAATATATTTACAAAACCAGATAACTGTCAAAAAAATCTATAACTGAAATTAGACACAAATATGACTCTAAATGTAAGGCAAAGTAGCATATACTAACACTGTGATTATAGTAAAATAAAAAAATACCACCTTCTCAAGAACGAGCTTGTACTCCATAAGTTCATTATAAGAGCGCTGCAACTTGTCATTATTAGCATTGATTTCAACAAGTTCAGCTTCTAGCTCTCCAAGCTTTACCTGAAAAGGTGAAAGAAACAAAATCAGAACAATGAAGAAATTGAGAAGCATGGTGGTGTCCCAAAATCAAAAGTAGGCACTCCATTCACCTCTACATCATCCAAATCAATATCATTTTCTTTGTCAATGATCTCTTTGGGAGTAACTTCTGCCTTTGACATTTGCTCTTTGAAGAAACGTATCTTTCGTGCCATTTCTCCACATCTTTTTATCTTCATACATCCAAAATAAAGAAATACCCCATTACAAATGATGTAAATAGCATAAACCTTTCTTATTTACTTAAAAATGTAACTTACCTGAGCAGCATAAGTCCGTTGAAATGGGCTCTTATCAGAATTAAGCTGAAATCAACATCAAAATAGCCATATAAGAACGGAAAAACCACATAAATAAACAAATAACAACTACAATATAGCCACCAAGAACATAAACAACAGATCTTTTGGTCAATACTCTTAAATTAACGCAATGTAGACTTGTCCAGATTATGTGTGAAATCACAGAAAAACCAAGTGAGATAGCAATCGAAGACCATAGCTCAAACAAAATGCTTCAGCAGAGACCAATTGCAATTATTATCCGAAACTTCGTAATCAAAGATAAATCTATTACTAAATCATAAACGAACATCGCGAGAATGAAAGATGATCGGAGGTAGTAAACGTACATCTTTGAACTGAACAAGACCGAGATCGCCAAGGTAAGCGACAGTAAGATGAGCAGATTCCATGGGAACAATGACCTGAACAAGTTGCATCGGCTCTGACCGCATCAGATCCATTGGTGGACAACAACCACCAGAACTATGAGTCTCCGCCATATCTTCTGTAAGTCTGATCCAATTCCGAATCTCAAAGAAGATCTTGGATTCGGATTCGTAATCCTCTCTCTATCTCTCTCAGTGAAATCGATGAGCAAAGAGAGAAAATCCAAGAGGTAATTTTGTTGTCGTCTCGTGAAGTTGTTACTGCCACGTATTTTGGTACAATTTATATTCAAAAATAAGATAAATAATTATATACTTTTCTAGAGATGAGATTAAAACCGTTTTGACCACACATGATTCATGTTACTGTATATTGCTGACAATAAACTTATAAAATTACAATTTTATCCTTATTTTCAGATTTAATTATGGTATCTTTTAATGGCCCAAATTGAATATGGGCTTTTCTAAAATAGGTCTAGCCCAATCAATATACCAATTTTAAGAATTTCTATTTTGGAATTACCGCTATATCCTAACTCTTAACACAATATACTTTAATTTCAACTATATTAGATTATGATTGCACCAGAATAGATGACAAAGAACAAATAATAAAGTATAAACAAACAAAAGCTAACAGATACCCGTGTTAATAAAACTAATTGCAATTATCCCACATTATTTTTTTATATTAAATACAGTTTCCTTAATTACTATTTTGCAATAATGAACAGATAAATAGAGCAGAACAAATGGTTTTGAAATTAAATTTAAAAAACAATAATGAAAATTTTAATTAGAAAATATTTTGAAATTAGAAATATGTTTTTAAAAAAATTGTATGAATTTATATTAGGATTAAGTAGTTGAAGTTTGACAAATTTTTGCATAGGAATTATAAGTTGTGTGTGTATGATTTTGCACAACTTATGCACATCATTTAAATTTTATTATAAGTTATTACCATCATGACTTATGAATGAGTTAATTATTATTCATATTAGTTATGAAGTTAAAAAAAAAATTACACATTTTTCCTCATAAATTATCAATAAAAAATATTTTCTAAAAATATTGCTTAATTGATTAAAAAAAGTATTTATGATATCTAGTTTAATAAATATGTAGTTATAATAGTATATTGTTTGCAATTTAATAAACATATTTTTAATGTCTCTGCAGTGAAAGTGAAGAAATATTTAACACATGAGTCGACGGCAGAAAATATAGTAGATAATAATATATTCAGCTATGAAAAATATATAATTTTTTGTTGCCAAAACCAAAGATTTGTGAATAGTATGTTTAAAAAAACAAAAATAAAATAAATAGTAGTAGAAAAGAAAATTATTGATAAACAAAAAAATATACTAACCAGTTATTTATACTTTGAATATATAATATATTTTTGGTGAAACTTGTGTGAATTCATATGATTAGTGCACCAACATTTAATGAATCAATAATTGACTTAACTAACTATACTACACATATAAATCTAAGTTAAATCTTAAAATCTAGAACAATCCGTTTATAGTTTTAGTTTATTTTAAGTATATAATATTATCAATAATATATTTCACCTAAACCCAACTTGCTAAGAATAGCTTAGCTTTACATGCATAAGCTACATTATAGGGTGTGATTCCCATTAACAAAATTAGTTATTATAATTTAAAACCTTAAATTTTGTTTTTACACTCACAATTATATATGTACTATAACACTTTGGGTAGAGAATAATTCCAAAAAGCTAACTGCTAAAAGACAATCAACATCATAAAAATGTGAAATCTCGACACCTGTTTAGGGAAAGTTTATTAAAATATGAAAAAAATGCTTCACTAATATAATTATAAACACATAAATAATCAAACAATTAATAATAACTCTAGGCAAGTAAGCAAACAAGCAAACACATGTAGGTTAAATGCCACACCTACCTTTGCTTTGCTCTCATACACATGTAATCTTTAAAGCATAATTGTGAGGCAAGTTGGAATGTTCTCCATTTAACTTTTTATTACTTGAAATTATGTCATTACCTTTGCTGATTTGGAAGTTATAAACATAGTTCAAAAAGTATTATAGCCAGTTGATCCAATATGGAAATGTTATCTTATATAAGTATTGAAAATCTATTAACTAACTGAGATTCAATTCAAGATAATAAAATAAATATACAGACAAAATATTTTTATTCAGAATGTTGAATGTCACAGCTATTATTTTTCACTTGAGTTTAATTTTAGGTAATCGTGGTTGCTCCATATAATTAGAATAATATTTTTTATGGAAAATACTTAAGATTTATTATAAATAGTATAATCTATTTTAATTATGTTACTTTAAAAATTAAATATCATTTTTTCTACTCAAAACACTTTTGAAAAATGGGAAATGTTTCTTCCTTCCCCGAATTTGTGTCCAAAAAATCTTATAAACTCATATGATTTTTTAAAAATTTAGTGATGGAGTATAAATTGTGGTTTATCAATCTATTGGAGAAAAATTACATTAAAAACAAAAAACATCAAATAAATCTTTTAACACACCACTTAATATTATATAACATAACTACAAAAATAACTTAAAACACACCTAATTAATTATCTAATAGGACAAATATGTAAGTATAACTATGTAAAGTATAGTAGGCAAGTCAGTTTAATACAAAAGTTAATCTCTCCCAACGGCCACCTGTTAACACATATTTGTCTGTATATTTAATATTAGGAAAAATGGTTAAGTAAATCTTCAACTTATAAAAGTTGATAGATTTATTGTTTAACACACAATATTCCAAAATAATTACTCAATTTTGTATTGACTTTTAAAATAAAATTTTAAGTTTGCATTTATCATTCACTTTAATTATGTCGCTAATTTAAGTAAGAGAAATCATTAATTTTATTAAATATCATTAATTTTGTCCCGTTTAATGAAACATAGCATTTCGTATATCAGTTTTACTGATTAAAAATCAAAGAGAACTGATATACACATTTTTAGCACGTCTTAGGAGCATCATTTAAGTATATTATACATACATTTTAATACATTCTCATATAGTTGGAGTCTAGATAGTATCATTCATACACATTCACATGCATCTGCATACATACTACATTTTCTGAGTGTTCAGGTACTGGATGCGGGCAAATTGAGCCTCAAATCGAGCCCATTATAGAGCCCCAGCTCGAGTGCAGATCAAGCCCATTACCGAGCCCATTATCGAGCCCCAACTCGAGTGTAGATCGAGCCCCAGATCCAGCCGAGTTCGAGCCCCAGCTCGAGCTTAGCTCGAGTTCTGATCGAGCCCCAGCTCGAGCTTAGCTCGAGTTTTGATCGAGCCCCAGCTCGAGCTCAACTCGAGCGCTGATCGAGCGCCTTTTCCAGACAAGGTCGAGCCCACTTTCAGGCCCACGCTCGAGCCCAAAATCGAGTCCACTCCTCACTGGGCCAACCCGAGGCTAAAATCCACTGCGCATTGGGCCGAGTTTATTTAGGGTTTTGCTATGAGTTTATTATAAATATTCTCACATGTTGCAAAAACCGAGACACTAGTTTTTACAATTGATTTTGCTTGCGATCTTAGAGTTTTGTAATCGAACCCAACTCTCTGATTTTCGAGTTTATTTTATGCAATTCAGTTTTACGTTAATCGTTGATTTTATACCTTGTTCGAGTCCTTTATTGATGCATTCAAACCCTGAATTCTTGTTTGGTGTTAAACTTATGTGTTCTGAGTAGTCATTTAGGGTTCCTGAGGATGAGTTAGGTATACGTGATACTTAGGTTTTCTAAGGCGCTTAGGGTTAGATTTATGTAAGTCTTTTCTGATTTGGTGTTATCATCACCAGTTTCATTCTGATCAACTGAGGCCTGTTCTGAGACGCTCTAGCACCGATGGGTGTTTGGTAGAGCGTCAGACTGAACCACTTCAGAGATTTACATGCTCAGCTCGAGGGATCGAATGTCTGAGGTGTGAATCGGCGCTAATCGAGTTGATCATTCATCCCGACTAGATTATCAAACGCCTATGGCGATAGGGTCTGTTAGTAGTCTACTCGAGTTTGTTTACCACGAGAGTGGACTCATTATTTGTGTTCTCGTTGCCTAGAGACTAGCTCTATTGAGTGAAATCAAGCGCCTAGTTAACTTAAGAGTCATGTTAACCTATGAAACTCACTCCTCAGGATCCTGCTTTCTCACCCTGCGTTAATTCTATTTGATATTCTGTTGTTTATTGCCTTGTTTGAATTATTTACAATTGCATTGCTTTGTTTAATTTCGTTTTAAGGGTTCGAATTTAGGTTGTTAGAGAAACCACACTTTGATTGGCTTGAATTAGAGTAGTTAACTGCATCCCGATTGATAATTACATTCCCAGTTGGATTGACACCTATTATACTACAACCGACATACAAGTATAATAGAATTTGACAATAGAGTAAAAATTCTGTTATCAAATTGGCGCCGTTGCCAAATGGGTCTCTGCTAGTTACAATTAGGATTGTTAACTTTCTAAGCTCAAGTTCTATTTACTCTTCGTTACATACTCACTTGTGGCACTGTGTTTTGTGTTCTGTTTCAGGTGATTTCAACCTCCAGTACGTCAACTTGATCCTACTGCTCAGTTTGACTTCACTCAGTTTATGCAGACACGTTCACAAGGAAATCAGAATCTTCTCGAGCCTCTTGACAACATTAACCAACTACCACGCGAGTTAAGAGCGCAGAGAAACCAAGTCTACAGTACGCTTACAGAAAGAGTCATAATGAACGCAGACACTGAGTCCAACTCACACGTTCCCCCTGTGGACCAGCCTCCACAGAGGAGACCGCGAATAATAGGTGTTGGAGATGCACCAAGTACCCACACCCAGAGACGTGGAATTGTCCCCCCAGCAATAACAAACAACAACTTCGAGATCAAGAGCAGTCTCATCTCTATGATCCAAAATAGGCAATTTCATGGCCTACCATCTGAAGATCCGCTTGATCACTTGGATGAATTTGAGCGACTCTGTGGACTGCAAAGGCTCAATGGAGTCAGTGAGGACGCATTCAAACTGAGGTTGTTCCCGTTTTCTGTGGGAGACAAAGCCCATGTCTGGGAGAAACACTTACCGCAAGGCTCCATCACGTCATGGGAAGCTTGTAAATCTGCGTTTCTCGCCAAATTCTTCTCCAACTCTCGAACTGCAAAGTTGAGAAACGCCATCTCTACCTTCACCCAACAGAATTCTGAAACCTTTGCTGAAGCCTGGGAGAGGTACAAGAACTATCAGTCTCAGTGCCCACATCATGGATACCCTGCTGAGACTCTTCTCAACAATCTCTACAGAGGAGTTCACCCTAATATCCGCAGGTTATTGGATACCGCAAGCCATGGAAATTTTCTTAACCAAGACGTCGCTGATGGTTGGCAGTTAGTGGAGAACATGGCTCAGGCAGATGGGCAGTATAATGAGGACTATGACAGGACGGTCAGAAACACAGTGGACACAGACACAGTCAGCAGGAAGGAACTTAAGGCCCTGAACGTCAAGTTGGACAAAATTGATAGGCTGCTGCAAGTACAACACAAACATGTCCACTTCATGACTTGTGATGAACACGTTCCAGACGAGGAGGATGATCAGGTTGAGGAGATTAGTTACTTGCAGAATCAGGGAGGTGGTTACAAACAGTATAACAACTATAAGCAGCACCCAAACCTCTCATACAGAAGCAACAACGTGGCAAATCCCCAAGACCAGACCTACCCACCCAAACCCCCACACGCTCAGTCGAACATGTTTGTCCCTAAGCAACAATATCACAAGAATTACCAGCCAGCTGCAAACATACCACCTGGGTATGAAGCACACACTCCACCAACCCCTACACAGCCACCAGAAGTTTTGAGCCTACTCCAAGAAATCTTGAAGGGACAGAAAGCGTCTGCTGCTGAAGTCACGCAGAAATTTGCAGAGGTGCACTCTAAGATTGACGTTTCTCACAACGATCTCACGTGCAAATTTGAGAAGTTGAACGCAAGGCTCAAGTATGTAGAGAGTCAGCAAGCGTCATCCTCAACTGTGAAGACAACTGGGCAACTTCCAGGGAAATCAGCTCCCAACCCAAAAGAATATCACGCCAGTGCCATCACTCTAAGAAGTGGACGCGAATTACTAACTCGAGCAGAGAGTCCAAAGCATACTGAGGACAGTAAGGTTCAGGAGGGGGAGGATTTTATCATCAAGAGTCAGACAGAGACTCAATCTGAAGCTGTTCCCAAGACACAATCTACTGAAAAACCCAGTACGCCAGACGCCCATCCACCTACAGAAACCCCAGAGAGGAGTAAACCATTTGTCCTTCCACCATACAAACCGCAATTACCCTTTCCCCAAAGGCTTAAGAAGGAGCTTACTGAGAAGTACAAGGCGCTCTTTGAAAAGCAGATGAAAGACATTGAGGTGAAGATTCCAATTCTGGATGCGTTTATGCTAATACCTCCATACCAGAAATTTCTCAAAGATGCAGTTAAGGAGAGAACTCAGACAGTCGAGGGTATGGTCGTACTGACACACGAAATTAGCGCCATAATCCAAAGGAAAGTTGTACCAAAAAAGCTTGGTGATCCTGGAACCTTTACAATCCTATGCTCACTTGGACCCCTATCATTCAGCAAGTGTCTCTGCGATCTAGGCGCCTCAATCAGTCTCATGCCGCTTTCAGTTGCAAAGAGGTTAGGCTTTGTTGATTACAAGCCCTGCAAAATCTCATTGATTTTGGCGGATAGGTCTGTGAGAATCCCTCATGGTATCCTAGAAGACCTTCCTGTGAAAGTGGGGGGAGTTGAGATACCAACAGATTTTGTTGTATTGGAGATGGAAGAAGAACCCAAGGACCCTCTGTTATTTGGAAGACCTTTCTTGGCCACAGCAGGTGCTTTAATTGATGTTAGGAATGAAGTCATCGAGCTAAATCTGGGTCCAAATCTTAGAATAAAATTCAACATCAATGACGCGATTAAAAAACCAACGATCGAAGGTCAGGTGTTCTCAGTGCAAGAGATGGACACCCTTGCTGACGAGCTGTTAGAGGAATTGGCAGCAGAAGATCAACTGCAAGTTGCTCTGACAAAACCAGCCGCTGAGGGGTACCTGAGTATAGAAGTTGAATTCTACGCCAACCTGTTGGATTGTCACAGGCCAATCAAGAGTTCAGCGGGGATCAACGAATTGGACTCGAGTGTATTTGAAGCAGACTCGAGACAGAGACTCGAGCTGCAAGTGCTCGAGTGCGCTACGTCTGACGTTAATGATGACTGGTCCGAGCTCATGGCACCCAAAGTGGAGCTGAAACCACTCTCTGCAGGACTGAGGTACGCTTTTCTGGGTCCTAATTCTACTTATCCTGTGATTGTGAATGACGCATTAAATGATGATGAATTGAGTATGCTTTTGACTGAGCTTAAACGTTTTAGAAAAGCCATAGGATACACGCTTAAGGATATTAGAGGAATCTCTCTAAGTTTTTGCATGCATAGGATACACTTAGAAGATGAATCTCATTCTAGTGTAGAGCCCCAGAGGAGATTGAATCCGAACCTTAAAGAAGTGGTTAAAAAGGAGATACTTAAGTTGCTAGACGCTGATGTTATATATCCAATCTCTGATAGTAAGTGGGTCTCACCTGTGCATTGTGTTCCTAAGAAAGGGGGTATTACAGTGGTTAAAAATGATAAAAACGAATTAATACCCACTAGAACCATAACGGGGCATAGGATGTGCATAGACTATAGGAGGTTGAATTCATCTAGTAGAAAAGATCATTTTCCTTTGCCCTTTATTGATCAGATGGTTGAAAGGTTGTCTGGTAAAAAGTATTATTGTTTCCTTGACGGGTACAGTGGGTTCTTCCAGATCCCTATACACCCGGATGATCAGGAAAAAACTACTTTTACCTGCCCTTATGGCACTTTCGCTTACAAACGCATGCCGTTTGGGTTGTGCAATGCTCCTGCTACATTTCAGCGCTGTGTGACTTCCATTTTCTCGGATTTGATTGAGGACGTAGTCGAGGTGTTCATGGACGATTTTTCCGTCTATGGCTCTTCCTACTCCTCTTGTTTGTCAAATTTGTGCAGGGTGCTTAGCAGGTGCGTGGAGACCAACCTAGTGCTCAACTGGGAGAAGTGTCACTTCATGGTTCAGGAAGGCATAGTGTTGGGGCACAAAGTATCTGAGAGGGGTATTGAGGTTGAGAAAGCAAAGATTGAGGTCATGGCTCAACTGCAACCCCCTAAGACAGTGAAGGATATTAGAAGCTTTTTGGGTCACGCTGGGTTCTATAGAAGATTCATCAAGGATTTCTCCAAAATTGCAAGGCCCCTGACGAGCCTATTATGCAAAGAGGTCGAGTTCAATTTCAACCCCGAATGCCTCGAAGCGTTCCTTAAGATCAAAGAGGCGCTGATATCTGCTCCAATAGTCCAAGCTCCAGACTGGGACCTCCCATTCGAGATCATGTGCGATGCAAGCGATTTTGCTATTGGAGCAGTCCTGGGTCAGAAAAAGGACAAGAAGTTGAACGTGATACACTACGCTAGTCGGACTCTAGACAACGCCCAAACCAAGTACGCCACCACAGAAAAGGAACTCCTTGCTGTAGTTTTTGCGTTTGAGAAATTCAGATCATACTTGGTGGGATCCAAGGTCATTGTTCACACTGATCACGCAGCGTTGAAATATCTTATGAAGAAAAAAGACGCCAAGCCGAGACTACTGAGATGGATACTGCTGCTGCAAGAGTTTGATTTAGAGATTGTGGACAAACCTGGAGTGGAAAACGGGGTTGCAGATCACCTGTCACGAATGATGATTGAGGACTCGACCCCTATTGATGACTCAATGCCAGAAGAGCAACTCATGACTCTGGGAGCAGAATAGAATAGTTCTCAAATCAACAAGAAGTTAGCTGGATCCACTCTACCTTGGTATGCGGATTTAGTCAATTACTTAGTTGTGGGTGAAGTGCCTAGCTGCTTGGACGCCTATCAGAGGAAGAAGTTTTTCAGAGACGTCAACCACTACTTCTGGGACGAACCCTACTTATACAAGAAGGGAGCAGACGGGTTATTCAGAAGGTGCATATCAGAAGAAGAGGTTCAGGGTGTTCTGGAGCATTGTCATGGGTCTGCTTACGGTGGACATTTCGCCACGTTCAAGACAGTCCAAAAGATTTTGCAATCAGGGTTATGGTGGCCGACAGTGTTCAGGGACACTCAAGATTTCATCTCCAAGTGTGATCCATGTCAGAGAATGGGTAGTATCAGCAGAAGGAACGAGATGCCACAGAACCCAATTCTAGAGGTTGAGATATTTGACTGCTGGGGAATCGATTTCATGGGACCTTTCAATCCACCATCTCATGGGAATCGCTACATTCTCGTCGCAGTGGACTACGTCTCGAAGTGGGTAGAAGCTGTGGCAAGTCCGACTAATGATGCTAGAGTCGTCATCAAGCTGTTCAAGAGCATCATTTTCCCCAGATTTGGTGTGCCTCGTGTTGTGATAAGTGATGGAGGCTCCCACTTTATCAACAAGGTGTTTGAGAACCTGCTAAAGAAAAATGGAGTTAAGCATAAGGTAGCTACGCCTTATCATCCACAAACTAGTGGTCAGGTGGAGGTTTCAAACAAGCAAATTAAGGCTATTTTAGCTCGAGTTGTTGGAGTGTCAAAACGTGATTGGGCCGTGAAGTTGGACGACGCCCTCTGGGCTTACAGAACAGCTTTCAAGACACCAATTGGAAGGACACCATTTCAGCTCCTGTATGGAAAAGCATGTCATCTGCCTGTCGAGATAGAGTACAAGGCACTGTGGGCCACAAGGTTCATAAATTTTGATCTTAGAACCGCTCAGGAGAAAAGGGTCCTGAATCTGCATGAGTTAGAGGAGGACAGACTTGAAGCCTACGAGAGCTCGAAATTGTACAAGCAAAGGACGAAAGCCTTCCACGACAAGAAGATCGCACACAAGAATATCATGCCAGGCGACCAAGTGTTACTATTTAACTCGAGGCTAAAACTGTTCCCAGGAAAGTTGAAGTCAAAATGGTCAGGTCCATTCCGAGTGAAAGAAGTCTTGCCCTATGGAGCTATTACATTGATCAACAGGGAAGGAAACGATTTCACTGTGAATGGGCACAGGGTTAAGCAGTATCGAGCCAATGAGAGTATTCACGAGAGAACATCAGTTTCTCTCGATGAACCATCTGACCATTGAAAGAGTGAAAGTCAAGCTCAGTGACTATAAACAAGCGCACTTGGGAGGCAATCTCATGCATATCCTTGAACATATCCTAATTAAGATTTACATATTTGTTTTACTTAATTTTTGCATTTAGCTCACAATTTGGTTTTCAGGACTTGAGTACCAGGGCATCGTCATAACTGGGGTCAAGTCCAAATACGTTAAAAAAAAAAAAAAAAAAAGGGCTCGAGGAGACATCACTTTGTCTCTTGCTGCAGCATCACATGATTTTGTCCCCCACGCCTCACCCTTTCTCCTCCATAAAAAGACTAATTCATTTCACCTCAATTGCACATTTGATTACACTCTCTTTTCTTCTCTCTCAGGTGCAACTCGAGCTCACTTCTTCCGCCGCGACATCGAGCCTTCCGTAGCTCGAGTCCTCCTTCACGCCGCACGAAGTCGAGTCTCCTCCTGCTCGAGCACTCTCGAGCTCCATATCACCCCAGATCGAGCTCGCCGCACCCTCGACGTCCCACTTCACGCTCGAGCCCTCCGCAACCACGACGCTCGAGCCATCCGCAACCACGACACTCGATCCCACTCCACTCGAGCTCCGCTTATCTCACGCGCCCCACACACGCACTCGATCTAGCTCGAGTCACCGCTTGAGCACGCGAAACTCGATCGGTCTGTACTCGAGCCCCGTCCTCCGCAGCTCAGCTCGAGTCCTCCGCTACACGCTCCCACGTCCACTCGAGCTCTCTCTGCCACTTCAGCTCGACCCAAACTCGAGCTCAATACGCACCACTCGAGCTCTCAAAGACCCGCGTGAACTCGAGCTCGAACCACCACGCTCGAGCACCGCCTCAACTCACGCGCCCAACGTCCCGCTTGAACTCGAGCCTTCTCTGTCACGCGCCCCAGAACCACGCTCCAATCTGCACACGACTGCTGCTCGAGCTCCCCTCGCCGACACGCGCCCGCTTCCCGCACACCACTCGAGCTCGATCCGTATACAGCGTACACTCGAGCTCCACACGACTCGAGCTCCCTCCGACCACACTCGAGCTCCTCACGGCCACACTCGAGTTTCCTCCACACGGCCACACTCGAGCTTCCCCCACTCTATTATTTTCTAATATATTATAATATATATTATATTATATTAAATATATTTTATATATATTATATATTATATTATATATTATATATTTTATATTTTATATATTATAGATTATTCTATTATTTCTACAATATTGGTGTTGTTGATTTGAGCTCGCTTAAAAGTCAATTCGGTGTTGTTGATTTCAGCTCACAGTATGAGAAGATCAGGGGAAGGTTCTTCAAGGCGTCAACACATACCGTATTTAGTTGATTCACTAGTGGATTTGGATGATGAGGACTCGAGCTTTGAGGCGCCGCAACTGGTACGCAGAACTAGGCGACGCAGTGGTAAAGAAGTCATGAGAGAGACCACTCCAGATGAAACCCAAGAGGAGTCATGCACTGATGACACTGAACAGGATGTCCGGGTTGATGAAAATCTCCCTGAAAATGTGCCACATAAACAGGCGTTGAGGCACCTCAAACAAGTGAAAGTGGAAGGGACAAGATACATGCACCGGGAGACGATGATGCAATTAGGCATAGCCAGAGATGTTGATAAGATGCTGCGAAATGTTGGCCTGACACAATTCGTGTCGAACGCACGCGAAACCTAACCTGCTGAAACTGTGCAGTTCCTAGCTTCAGTGGAATTGCGGATGTATCTTGAGAATGAGACGAGACTGCGGGAAATAGATGGGTTTGGAGCCCTAACTTTCGTAGTCAACGGCAGAAAATACTCATTCTCAGCGTTGCAGTTCGAGCAGTTGTTTGACCTCCAGCATTCTGATGGTAACGACACTGATTTCGACCGTGACGAGCTGAAACTGCTGTGGAAGTTAATTGCAACACCAGACGACTACAACGCTTCACGCAGTAAGAGCGCCAAAATCAGGAACCCGGCAATCAGGTACTTCCACAAGGTTATTGCTGATACATGTTTTGCCAGACACGAGTCGGGGAATGTTAGGAAGCCAGAGCTTGAGATGATTGATGAGGCGCTCATAACCATTCTCAACAACTATGATCATGGAATCAGCTTCGAGGGGAATAGGAACCATAACGGGTTCACAAAGGCGATCATGAAGCAGCTGACATGGTACAAAAGCTGGGCAATTCAGTTGCAGAGCAAAGATAATGCTTCCATATGCTGTGGAGGAATTGTAACGAGGATTATGGAGGCATGTAATGTCACCATAAAATCGAAAGATTCGACTCCTCCGGCGTACATCGATATGACATACCTCATGAACCATAGATTTTTGAGGAAGAGCTCAGTCAGAGGAAAGTTGATGTATCGATTTGCACAACCAGGTGCAAACACGGATTCACACATTCAGCTTCCCAACCCAGAGTACGCCGATATAGAAGTCGAGTCGAACATTGCATTTCTGCCACCAGCGCATCTCCTCGCTGAAACTCGCTCCAGAACCCACCACCACGAGAAGACACCTGAGGTCACGGAGAACACATTAGACGAACCCGACTGCTATTACTTTGAAGGACTATGTAGACCCTAAGATGTCAAAAGGGTTGAAAGCAGCGCACAAGCACATTGGGCTACTCTCCAAGTTGTCTAGGTGGAATACGAAGAAGATTAACACGATCATGGACAAGCTCAGCTCTCTATCATTGAACCCCAACACTCGAAGAAGTCCAGATCCCACGCCTCCAGAACCAATGCAGTGCAGAAGGTCGACATCAATCTCCAGGCAACCCTCAAATCCTGGCCCAGAAATGCAGCCACACAGGGCGTCCTCGTATGAGCACAACACTCCGACAGTGATGCAGCCACGCAGAGCATCTTCATACGAGCGTGCGACATCCTCTCAGCCAAGGAATGTAATGCCAGAAATCCAGGCATTTGATCTCAATTCAGCACATACTGAGGAACTCGATGTAGAACCCAATTATGAGCCACCGAGACAACGCCGAGCAGTACGAAGACGTTCCACTAGTCGTCCTCGTCAAGAGCGAACTTGGACTGAGGAACCACAGCAGCAGACAGATGTACACCAGCTCACACTGCAGACGGGAATTCCATGGCTCGATAACCAAGACTCGACTTCACGGCAATACACACCTCAGGCAGAACTCAGTAGCTATGACCTATTCGGCTCAGAGTTTCAGAGCTACACGCAACAACCAGCGCCTGGTTACAATGATCAACATGAGTCGAGTTCACATCCGCCCACTGATCCCAACATTCATCCGATGGACACAGATCCCGCTGGATGGTCTCTATTCCGCTGAGGTAAGAACGCCAACCTCCCCCTTGTACATACCACTGCATTAATTTTATTATGTCATTACTTGTCTGAGACCTTCCTCAAGCTTTGATCGACACAAGGGACTGTGTGATTTAAGTTCGGGGGAGGACCCAGGTTACTAGTAATCATGTTTGCTGTTTTCTTAATTTGATTTGAACCCATGCTTCATACGCATTAAAAAAAAAAAAAAAAAAAACTGCGTGTTCATGCATTGCACTTAGGATCGAGTCCAAGTTTTAGGAATCATCTTGTTTTGGATAGACAGTGTTGCTAGGTTGATTGATTAGTAACCATAGTGAATCCTTGGACTTGCTGTTCTTCCCTTTCGAAACCTAACAGGTAGATCATCCGCCTTTGAACCTGTGCTTATGTTGTGTCTCGAAAGGGCGTAGTTTGTTTTCTCTAACATTGAATTTAAATTTGCCAAGATAGGGGTTTGAGATACATTGAGTTTGATCCTTCCTTGAGTTTAGCTTGTCAAATAGAAAGAATAAAACGAAAACATGAAAAAGGGGTACCTCTCATATAACTCAGCTCACATAACGAGGTCTAAGGTGAACGGGGATTGTGCGTAAACCCGTACCTTCTTGTGTTCACTGATAAAACCAATATGATTTTGCCTAAGGTGAACCGGGACTGTGCGTAAACCCGTACTTTTTCGTGTTCACTGAGAAAGCAAAGACACTGATGCCTAAGGTGAATCAGGGCTGTGCGTAAACCCGTACTTCCTTGCATTCACTAATAAAGCTCGAGCATAATCCTGAGTTTGAGCAGAAACTGAATCTAAAAATTGTGCTGAATAAATTAAGTTTGCTAAACTCTTGGAAGTTGCACCAATAGTCTATGATCAATAACCCCTCTTGAGGCCCGCAACTTTGGAACTAGGAATCAAACTTGCGCTTCTTTGAGCTCAGCTAAGCACTAGGGATATCTGGTTAAGATGCTAAGCATTGATGAGAGTAGATTGTGTTTTTACAGTAGAATAAGCGTTCATTTGTGGCTTACAATTTTCAGCCTACTGATTTGTTTGTTTGAGGCAAGGTGTTCCCAGAGTCTACACCATCTCTTCCTTCCTAGCACTACGCATCTGCTTGAGGGCAAGCAAAGACTAAGTTCGGGGGAGTTGATATACACATTTTTAGCACGTCTTAGGAGCATCATTTAAGTATATTATACATACATTCTAATACATTCTCATATAGTTGGAGTCTAGATAGTATCATTCATACACATTCACATGCATCTGCATACATACTACATTTTCTGAGTGTTCAGGTACTGGATGCGGGCAAATTGAGCCTCAAATCGAGTCAATTATAGAGCCCCAACTCGAGCGCAGATCGAGCCCATTACCGAGCCCATTATCGAGACCCAACTCGAGTGCAGATCGAGCCCATTACCGAGCCCCAGATCCAGCCGAGTTCGAGCCCCAGCTCGAGCTTTGATCGAGCCCCAGCTCGAGCTTAGCTCGAGTTCTGATCGAGCCCCAGCTCGAGCTTAGCTCGAGTCTTGATCGAACTCCAGCTCGAGCTCAACTCGAGCGCTGATCGAGCGCCTTTTCCAGACAAGGTCGAGCCCACTTTCAGGCCCACGCTCGAGCCCAAAATCGAGTCCACTCCTCACTGGGCCAACCCGAGGCTAAAATCCACTGCGTATTGGGCCGAGTTTATTTAGGGTTTTGCTATGAGTTTATTATAAATATTCTCACATGTTGCAAAAACCGGGAGACGAGTTTTTACAATTGATTTTGCTTGCGATCTTAGAGCTTTGTTATCGAACCCGACTCTCTGATTTTCGAGTTTATTTTATGCAATTCAGTTTTACGTTAATCGTTGATTTCATACCTTGTTCGAGTCCTTTATTGATGCATTCAAACCTTGAATTCGTGTTTGGTGTTAAACTTATGTGTTCTGAGTAGTCATTTAGGGTTCCTGAGGATGAGTTAGGTATACGCGATGCTTAAGTTTTCTAAGGCACTTAGGGTTAGATTTATGTAAGTCTTTTCTGATTTGGTGTTATCATCACCAGTTTCATTCTGATCAATTGAGGCTTGTTCTGAGACGCTCTAGCACCGATGGGTGTTTGGTAGAGCGTTAGACTGAACCACTTCAGAGATTTACATGCTCAGCTCGAGGGATCGAATGTCTGAGGTGTGAATCGGCGCTAAGCGAGTTGATCGTTCATTCCGACTAGATTATCAAACGCCTATGGCGATAGGGTCTGTTAGTAGTCTACTCGAGTTTGTTTACCACGAGAGTGGACTCATTATTTGTGTTCTCGTTGTCTAGAGACTAGCTCTATTGAGTGATATCAAGCGCCTAGTTAACTTAAGAGTCACGTTGACCTATGAAACTCACTCCTCAGGATCCTGCTTTCTCACACCTGCGTTAATTCTATTTGATATTCTGCTGTTTATTGCCTTGTTTGAATTATTTACAATTGCATTGCTTTGTTTAATTTCGTTTTAAGGGTTCGAATTTAGGTTGTCAGAGAAACCATACTTTGATTGGCTTGAATTAGAGTAGTTAACTGCATCCCGGTTGATAATTACATTCCCAGTTGGATTGACACCTATTATACTACAACCGACGTACATGTATAATAGAATTTGACAATAGAGAGAAAATTCTGTTATCATTCTCTGAGGAATTCGATCCCTAAGTACTATTACGTTTGTTGTGCACTTGCACTAGGATATAGGGTTAAAACTTGTAGTATCAAGTTTTTGGCGCCGTTGCCGGGGAACCAACAGTTGCCTTTCGATTATCTGTTACAATTTCAAGTCTATATCGTTACTTACATTTTTCTTTTTGTTTGCTTTTATTCTTTTCCAGGTGTATGACCAGAAGTCAAGGTTCATAACACCTATTCAACTTGGATAATGAAGAGCTTACGAGGGTTGAAAGAGAAAACCGAAGAGCCAGAAATATGAATCCTCCAGGAAATCAAGCGCAGGATCCACAGGATATGACCACAATTGTGCAGCAGTTGCAGAGAGAGTTGGCTGAGATTAGGAGAGCACGAGAGCCTGCTCAACACAGACCAATATGCGACATGGACAATCCACACACCCACTATCGCAATCGCTCAGCTATTCGACCTCCTGCTATTGAGAGGAATGATTATGAGATCAAACCTCAGCTCATTGGGTTAGTTAAGCAGTATTTCTTCAATGGACTTCCAGGGGAGAATCCTATGGATCACATAGAGAACTTTGAAGACATATGTGGGACCACTAGCTCTAATGGTGTACCTACTGATTATATGAAGTATAAGCTCTTCTATCATTCACTCTCACACAGAGCTTCCAGGTGGTTACGTTCACTACCTCCAGGATCACTCACCACGTGGGCTCAGGTTCGAGCAGTGTTTCTTGATCAGTTCTACACGAAATCCAAGAGTGCAGCTCTCAGGAGCAAGATTTCATCGTTTCAGCAACGATCTGGGGAATCTTTGAATGAAACATGGGAACATTTCAAGGAGTACCAGCGAGATTGTCCACACCATGGGTACTCGGATGAGCAGCTTCTCAACACTTTCTACAGTGGAATCTAGTGGGAGTACAAGAATTCCCTGAATGCTGCCAGCAATGGAGACTTCATGACCAACACAGGGATGGAGCCTTCAATCTGATTGACAACCTAGCTGCAAGCTCTGGTAGTCATTGTCCAGAATATGATCGGACTAGGAAGATAAACAGTGTGGAGATTCAGAGGATTGATGACATTGCTGAGAAGTTGGATATCTTTATCTGAGCGAATCAGGGTAATTAGAGGAGTGTGAATCAGGTTGAGGATAGTAGAGAAGTGGCTCAGGTTCAAGATGCTTTGGCTGGTTCCGAAGAACAAATGGAGGTCGACTATGTTAACTGGCAGGACAGGGAACAGAACCCGAACTACCTTTCTTACAGGAGCACTAACGTCGAGAACCCTCGGGATGTTACTTTTCCAACACCCATACTGCCTCAAGGGTCACCTTTTCAGGAAAACCATTCGTCCAGAACTCGGGCTAGAGATGGAACAATCAGAAGCCGTTTGTTCCGAATGCATGAGGGAGTAACTGGGAAAGACCGTACAAGCCTTATGTACCACCACCAATGCAACAACAACCTCCAGCAACACCTTCAGGAATGTCGAACGAAGAAATTAAGTCCCTGATTCAGCAACTCGCTGTTGAGCAACAAAAGACTACCAGGGAGCTTAATGCTAAGATGGATAACATCTACAATGACCTTAATGGGAAGTTTGAGTCAGCTTCTATACACATCAAGAAGCTACACACCCAAGTTGCTCAGACTGCTAAAGCTATTAGACGTCCCCAAGGAGCTTTACTTGGGAAGGTTGAGAAGAATCCCAAAGAATCTTGCAATGTGGTAAAGCCTGAAACAGGGATTTCGGTTGAGAGTAAGTACGATCCTCCTGCTCCATATCCTAAGGAGCTTGAGAAGGTATAAGATCAAGGAGAATTCACTATACCTTGCCGGGTTGGACAGCTGGTTTTCGGAGATGCCCTATGCGATTCTGGAGCTAGTATCAATGTTATCTCTTTGAAGACTATGGAGAAACTTGGTATTGAGCTGATGTAGGAACATCACTCATCTGTTTCGTTTGGAGATGCATCTTCCAAAGTACCTAGAGGAAGACTTGTTGACTTCACTCTTCTGGTTGGGAATTGCAAGATCCCTACAGACTTTACGGTTGTTGAGATGACAAGAGAATGAGCTGTTCCGATCTTGTTGGGAAGGCCATTCCTCAACACAGCTGGGGCCAAGTTAGACTTTTTAAGTCAGAGAGTCGTGTTGCAGAACGTTGACAAGGATGTTTCATATCCTATTCGAGCTTCATCGAGTCGTTTCTGTGGGATGATTCGAGATGATGAAGAAGACAATGACTGTGACGAGCAGTATGAGTTGTTTCGCGAACACGAGAAGGACTCGGCTGAACATCAAGACACTTGTATCATTTATCGTCTTGACAAATTCTGCACCTACGATGTTAATGGTCTTGTTATCAAAATTTTTGCATGTAACCCTGGCATTGACACTGGTGGAGTCTACACAATCAAGGAAATATGCAGCAATGGAACTGTTGCATTCCTGGATGCTTCAGGAAGGACAATACATAAGAAAGATGAACAGTTGAAGAGGTTCATCATTGAGGGGATCAATGTCTGAGGAGTGAGCAAACCTCACTCAAGCAGTTCCGCCATCTGAATGGTGTCCGAGTCAAGCTAATGACTGTAAAAAGAGTGCTGAGTGGGAGGCAACCCACTATTAGATAGTTTATTTTTCGTTTTTCCTTTTATTTTGATTTCGTTTTTGTTTTTGTGTTTTTGTTCAAAAGTAGGAAGCTCTCGAAAGCAACGATCGATCGATCAAACACACACAGTAGGTTGCGCACGATCCAAAGCACGACCAAGCACACATGATCAATTAAGCAGATATACCGCATGATCCAGAGCACGAGATGCAAAAAAAAAAGTCGGATCGATCGAGTCATTTAAGAAGAACTTACGCACGATCCACTGCCCGACCGAATAGGTAAGGATTGATCGTTCTATGCTCGAAAGAGCACATATCAATCGATCAATACAGGGATCGATCGATCCTATACCCACATTTGTCTTCTTAAACGCGCAGAACAGTTACAATTCACGAAACCCCAATTGCGAAAATTTTAAAAACTCGATTTCTCTCTCGTTTTTCATCCGTTTTTGACGATTCAAAAGACTATCCGCTTAAAATCTCCTCCTCTATCTGATTTTGTGGTTCATAACTCTAATTAGCAAAGGTATGTCCTCTAAATTCGAATTTTTGGTCCGATTTGGAGGTTGAATTGGGTAAAAGGGGAACTTGTTTTCTTGTTGATTCTCATCGTTTAACTAATGCATGTGCCTCATTCGTACATAGATTCGACCCCCTCTTGCTGTTTGGATTGTTGAATTTCGATTAGAGATTGCTTGTTAGGTTGAAGGAGAATTTCTAGAGGAATTTTTTAAATTTTAGGCTTGCTTTTTATTTGTTGTAGTTCGATTGATACATTGCTGGATGTTGATATTGTTTAATTAGATAAGCAATTGAACCACCGATCATTCGCACACTTAGGATATCGAATTCTTGTGAATTTTCTCGATCACAAGCTCATTTTTTTGGTTGTGTCTCTGTTCTTTCTTTGTAGATGGTTCGAACATCAACCTCTAATCCTAGGAAACCTACAAAGAAGGTCCGGGTCCTTAGCTTCCTTTCTGTTTTCCATGATCATATCATCCCCTTCCTCTTGAAAAGGATTTGACTTCAAATCAGGTTCATCTCCATCAAAAGGAATCAAGTCAGAAATTTTAAAGGTAGAACTGATTTTGTACTCACTTGGCAAGTCTATCTTGTAGGCATTTTCATTGATCTTTTCTAAGACTCGAAATGGCCCAATGGCCCTTGGCATTAGCTTAGACTTCCTTTGAGCTGGAAATAGTTCCTTCTTCATGTGAACCCAAACTAAGTCTCCGGGTGTAAAGCTCTTCTCACGCCTTCCTTTGTTGGCTTGCTTTTGATATTGCTTAGTCTTTTGCTCAATGTTAAGCCTCATTTTTTCATGAAGCTTCTTGACCATCTCAACTTTCTTTTTCCCGTCTAAGTTCACAAGCTCATTGAAAGGTAAAGGTGATAAATTCAATGGAGTTAAGGGATTAAAACCATACACAATCTGAAAAGGGGAAAAGTTAGTAGCCGAGTGGATGGAATGATTATAAGCAAACTCAACAAGAGGCAAGCAATCTTCCCAAGTTCTGATAATCTTTTTAATTATGGCACGCAACAAAGTGGATAAAGTCCTATTGACTACTTCAATTTGTCCATCAGTTTGTGGATGCCAAGTAGTAGAAAACAATAACTCTGTCCCTAACTTAGCCCACAAAGTTTTCCAAAAATAACTAAGAAACTTAGCGTCTCGATCTAAAATAATTGTCTTAGGCATGCCATGTAAACGCACAACTTCCTTAAAAAACAAATCAACAACAAATGTAACATCATCAGATTTATGACAAGGAATAAAATGTGCCATCTTAGAAAATCGGTCTACTACCACAAAGATAGAATCCATACCTCTCTTAGTTCTAGGCAACCCAAGGACAAAGTCCATTGAGATATCAGTCCATGGTTCACTCGGAATAGGCAATGGGAGATACATCCCTTGAGGTTGGACTTTAGACTTAGCTTGCTTACAAGTAACACACCTTGCACAACTTCGTTCCACATCTATTTTCATATGCGGCCAATAGAAATGTTCTTTTAGAATAGCCATGGTCTTAAAGACGCCAAATGTCCCATAAGGCCTCCTCCATGTGATTCCCTAACCAAAAGATCTATCAAAGAATAATTAGGAATGCACAATTTATTTTCATAGAATAGAAAACCCTCATGAAGATATAACTTTCCATACGCATGCTTCACACAATTCCTAAACACTTCTTGAAAGTCAAGGTCAGTTTCATATAACTCTTTAATGTGCTCAAAACCAAGAACCTTAGCATCAAGAGTAGATATTAGTGCATATCTTCTTGATAACGCATCAGCCACAACGTTTTCTTTTCCTTGTTTATCCCGTATGACATAAGGAAACATTTCTATAAACTCCATCCAACGAGCCTGCCGTTTATTTAGTTTCCGTTGACCCTTCAAGTGTTTTAAAGACTCATGATCCGTATGAATCACAAACTCTTTTGGCCAAAGATAGTGCTGCCATGTTTGCAAAGCTCTAACCAAAGCATACAACTCCTTGTCATAAGTTGGATAGTTTAGAGTTGCTCCTCCAAGCTTCTCACTAAAGTAAGCGATTGGATTCTTCTCTTGCATAAGCATAGCTCCAATGCCTACACCTGATGCATCACATTCAATCTCAAATGTTTTAGGAAATTTAGGCAAAGATAAAAGTGGTGCATTGGTGAGTTTCTCCTTAAGTAGTTTGAACGCATTCTCTTGAGCTTCTCCCCATTGGAATCCAACATCTTTCTTGATCACTTCAGTAAGTGGGGCAGCAATAGTGCTAAAATCATGAACAAACCGTCTATATAATCCAGCAAGGCCATGAAAACTTCGAACTTCTCCTACGGTTTTAGGACTTGGCCATTCTTGGATTGCTTTCACTTTCTCCTCGTCTACTTGAATGCACTGTGCACTTACAACAAAGCCTAGAAACACAAGGTTATCCGAAGAAAAGGTACACTTTTTCAAGTTAGCATATAGCTTTTCTTTTCTTAGTACACCTAAAACCGATTTCAAATGCTCATTGTGCTCTTCCAAACTTTTGCTAAACACCAGAATATCATCAAAGTAGACAACTACAAACAAACCAATAATATGTCTCAAAACATGGTTCATTAACCTCATGAACATGCTGGGTGCATTAGTTAATCCAAAAGGCATGACTAACCACTCATAAAGACCATGTTTTGTTATAAAAGCTGTTTTCCATTCATCACCCTCTTTCATTCGATTTGGTGATATCCACTCTTAAGATCAATTTTAGAAAAGACACAAGAACCATGCAGCTCATCTAACATATCATCTAAGCGAGGAATTGGGTGTCTATACTTTACCGTGATATTATTGATGGATCTACAATCAACACACATGCACCAAGTTTCATCCTTCTTAGGAACTAGTAAAACGGGCACGACACATGGACTCATGCTCTCACGGATATATCCTTTCTCCATCACCTCACTCACTTGCCTTTGCAACTCCTTTGTCTCTTCCAGATTGGTTCTATAGGCTGGACGGTTTGGAATGGATGCTCCGGGTACAAAGTCTATTTGATGCTCAATCCCTCGGATTGGAGGTAAACCACTAGGGTTCTTATCCAGAAATACATCTCCAAAATCCTGCAACAAAGAAGAAACACCACTAGGCAAACCGGGGTCAAGGTTAGTAGAACTCATAAAGACCTCTTTGTACATAAGTACAAATATAGGCTGATGTGAAACCAAAGCTCTCTTTATCTCACTTGTCCTAAAACAAAGAAATTTTGGTGTTTTCTCTTTTTTCTCTCTTTGTGTGTTTCACTCTTAAGCTCACTATTTTTTTGTGTTTCTCTCTCAATCTCACTCTCTTTTTGGTGTTTTGTGTTTGAGTCACTCATAGTTCTCTCCTCACGTTGCTTTAGAAGCAAATAATCTTGGTAGATCTCATTAGGAGTCATAGGAACAAGCGTAACCGTTTTCCCCTTATAACCAAATGAATGCTTGTTGGTGAAATCATCATGAACAACTTTCCGACCAAACTTTCACGGCCTCCCAAGAAGAATATGCACAGCCTTAATTGGCACAATATCACAAATCACTTCGTCCTTATACTTCCCAATGCTAAATGGAACCACAACTTGCTTTGACACTTTGAGTTCTCCAAACTCACTTAACCATTGAAGCTTATACGGCTTGGGATGTTTTCGAGTAGTCAATCCCAGTTTCTCCACAAGTGTAGTACTCGCCACATTCGTACAACTCCCTCCATCAATTATAAGACTACACACCTTATTAAGAATAAGACATCGCGTGTGGAATAGATTCTCACGCTGCACGTTCTTCTCTAGTTTACCTTGCACACTCAAAGACCTTCTAGCTACCAAAAGATCACCTTTGGTTGCAGGTAACTCCAACTCATCTTGAGATGACATAGAATCTGAAACCACTTCTTCCTCGGTTTTGTACTCTCCATTGACTCTAAGTATTATGGCCCTCTTGTTTGAACATTCATTTGCATAATGTCCCCTACCATGACACTTAAAACATTGCACATCATGATTTCTTGTAGAAGAGGGTTCAGATTTACCTTTGACCTCTTGTCAGCTAGTATTCGGCTTGGATTCAAACTTTGGCTTTGGAACACTTTTGTCTTCGCATGAGTAGCTAGGACGTTGAGTACTAGAAATCATGCCATAAGTTTGACGTGTGCTACCCTTCCTCTTGAGTTGCGGCTCCACCAAGATAGCCTTATGCAACATATCTTCCAATTCCACATAGTGTTGCATCTCTACTTGGTCTTGGATCTCACAACTTAAACCGCTAAGAAATCTGGCCATGGTAGCTTCACGATCTTCGTCTATATCTCATCATAAGTATTTCCATCTCTTGAAAATATTCCTCCACACTTCGGTTGCCTTGCACCAATCTCTTAAGTTTTTGATGTAACTCTCGGTGATAGTGACTAGGAACGAACCGTCGTCTCATCAAGGTTTTCATGTCTTCCCAAGTCTCAATGGGTCTTTCTCTATTTCTTCTCTTGTTTGTCACCACTTGATCCCACCAATTAATAGCATAATCATAAAATTCAGTGGCTGCAACTTGTACCTTGTTGAGCTCAAAATAGTTTTGGCAATAAAAAACGAGTTCAATCTTTTTCTCCCATTCGAGATAGGCATCTGGATCGTTCTTTCCTTAAAATGATGGAATTTTCAGTTTAAGTACCCCTAAATTATCTTCAGCCCAACCTATTTCTTCCCTAACTCGTCTAGGTCTCATCTCGACCATAGTAGTCAACACCACCTCTTTGTACTTCCGCCGGTGGTGGATCTCATTGTACGTTAGGCAGCCGAGGTTGTTGCCTAAGTGCTATATCATTTTGAACTTGATCCAAACGTTCATTGACGGCTTCCAACTCAATTCTCAACAAACGAGTCATCTCTCCTATCAAAGCTTGAATTTGGAGATTTGGAATTCCTTGTATTTGCTCACCCTCTATATTGTCGCTATTGTCGTTTGACATACTTAGAACCTGTAAAAAAAATTTGTTAATAGAAAAATGCCTCACAATCTCTCAAGTGTTTGACACACAAGTGTTTCTCTCAAATTATTGGCTTTTCTCTCAAATGTTCTCACAACCTTACGCCTTTTTCCTCTCTTTTTGAATCTCAAAATGTTCTTATAAAAATAATCAAAACACTCTTTGATTTGTTTCCCCAAGGGTCAATGACCTAACAAGTATCACACAACTCAAAGTATTAGATAGATCTTGGTACACAAACAAACAACGAACAAGATTTTTTTTATTTATAAACAATAGAAGATAAAGATTTTTTTTCTTTTTTTTTCTCTTTTTTTTTTTTATTTTTTTCTTTCTTTTTTTTTGTGTTTTTTCTTTAATTAATTAAGAAGAAAATATGAAAAAATAACAGTTGGAAAGATAGAAAATGAAAAGATAAAAGATGAAAAGATAGAAGATGATGAAATAGAAGATGAAATTATAGAAGTTGGAAAGGTAGAAGATGAAAAGATAGAAGATGACTAGATAGAAAATGAAAAGATTAACTAACTTGGAAGTGTGCTCTGATATCAAATGACGCGGAATCCCGAAGGAATCGTCACTCCAAGTTGTAAGGATAGTCCTTGGTCTTCAAAGAATTTGAGTAACCCCCACCTTAGGTATATCAAACCTAAGATTGTTGTTGTTTCAACTCGCCTTCAATTAAGCAAGGTGGTGGAACCACGGAATGTTGACTTGAGTAGCCCCCACCTTTAGTATATTAAACCAAAAATTGTTGCTATTTCGACTCGCCCCTTCACGCCAATGGTAAGAAATGGCCACACAAGTGTGATGGAAATCACTTGATAAACACGTTTGATCCCTTGGATATGACACAACAAGAAAGATCGAAAAGTTCACAAAGAACAAAAAGAAAATAACTCTCAAATTTTTTGATAAAAAGTTGGATGCTCACAAATGAGAATTACATGAGTTTATAAAGAAGAGAAAGGACTCTCTAGATTCCTCTAAACTTATTGAATGTCTTAAATATAAAGAGTCACAATTTACTATGACTTGAATGAGAAGGACTCTTGAACTTTTGGCCTCCAAAATATCTTTTAGTCTTCCAAATTCGTTACTATTCATGGGCTGAACTTTAAGACTTGATTTAGGACTTCTCTTGGACTTGTAGAAGGCTCAAAGTGGTTTGGACTTGACAAGTATAAAGTCCAATGGATTCCTTATGTTGTTCTTTGTCCAAAAGGCTTTGAATAAATCCACAAATGCTCTCCTTGATTTGTTTAGCCCGTGATCTTGTAATTGGACCGACTGGAATCTCCAAAGCTTTCTCGTGAACTTCATTGCTTAGCTCCAAGTTCTCCTTAACTTCCTTTCTGTTCTACATGATCATATTAGAGTCAGGAAATGTAACCAAATCTCAGCTGGAGTATTTGCACGACGCCATCTCTCCTTTAGTACCAGATCTGTACCAAGATCCTACTCTCGCTGCATGACCTCCTTTGAAAATCAATTGGGGATATCTTTTTGCCAATGAGCTGATCAGGCGCAGATACAGAGGTGACCCAAGGAAGGGAGTGGTTGAGCCAATTGGTAGTCTCCTGACACCGATTTTCATGTTTCATGGATTAGATCTCGGGCAGACATAGGTTATGCAGAGGATCGATTTGATTGATGCAGCTGCGTTGGCCAGATTTGGGCACTTTCTGGAGAAGAAGCAGTGCACCTTCTTCGATGACACACCCCAGATGATGTATGTCACCCTCCCAGCTCCTCACATCACTTCAATTAGCTGTAGAGACAACGTGGAGTTCCAGCCTGATTTGTCACATTCCGAGATCTCCGGTAAGCTCAATGAGAAGGAAACCGCATCACATGCTCGATCTAAGAGAGCTGAAGCTTCCACGTCTACTCAGTTTGTACCTCCAGCATCAATCGCTCAACCTTCTGCAATGCTTTGAGGTGGAAGAGGTCGATTCAGCGAACCATCTGGAATGCTTTGAGGAGGATCCCAATGTCCCTTTGTATGAGTGCACCTGCAGCCGATGGTGATGAGCATGCCTCCATGCCTACCGCACCTACTCGCCGACCGGATGTTGCTGGACATGGGTCTGATGATGATGAGGATGATCAGCCAATGGATTATCGTGTTCCTCACCGCCGCAGAGCACCAGGCGACCGCTACAACGAGAACCATGAGTAGCTTCTTCGCTACTTCCAACTTTTGTTTCAGTTTATTTTCATTTTATTTAAAACTATTTCTTTTTGCTTACTTTTATTTCTTATGCGTTTTTATGTCTTCCTTTTGGTTTATTTTTACACCGAGACGGTGTAAAGTAAGTCTGCGGTAGAACACTTATTGACTAACGCATTTTTCTGTTTTGTTTCTTTTCATTCTAGATTTTTTGAGACTATTTTCTTCTTTTATTTCTATATTTTTGAGCTTTTGAGACTCACATCAAATTACTTGATTTTCTATTTTCTGAGCATTATCCTGAACTTAGTATCACTTGTTTTGCATTAAATTAGCCTAGGATAAAAGTTTTCTAATGAAGCTGCGAATTTTTTAAGTGAATTAGACGTCTCTGAGGATACATCCAATGACGTGATCTTTTTCACATTACTAATTGGCTTACTGAAGGCAAAAATTGGTCATATGAAAAGAGAGAGATAAAATTAGATTGAAGGTTGTCTAGAGAGTAGAAGTAGGAACTCTTTCTCTCTCTCTCTCTATTCCCTCGAATGAGACTGCACTTAGATTTATTAGGGAGTTAGTATGGGAATTCTGATTGTTTATTTTAAGTTGTGACACAAGATTATTATGTTTGCTTAGTTTGGGGGAAGTACAAGGTGGTCTCGATTTTGATGAGTCATATTCTTGTGATCACTTTGGACTTGATGTGTAGGATCTCGAGAGAGTCATTTGTCTGATGAGATGTGATCTTTCTACAGTCTTTCTTTCTTTGCTTGAGGACAAGCAAGAAGCTAAGTCTGGGGGAATTGATGTTCCTCATATTTTGTCGGTTTTGAGCTCATTATTACGGTTACATTTGGGAAATTCATCTATGTTTTATTGAGATTTCAGGTCAAAAACGTTCTGAATTGGAATCATGTTTGAAGGTGGACTTTGGAGAGGTTTGAAGAATTTTCTGGTATTCTCCACGAAAGGAAAGACCGATTGATCTACCAAGGATCGATCGATCAATGATGTAACAAGGATTATGCGCATTATCTGAAGAACAACTTTGTTTCTGAGAAGATCGACTCAATATCCAAAGATATATCGATCAACCGAGGAGCGATCGATCGATGCCTTTTGCAGAATCCGATTGCTTTAGTTATTTGATTACATTCACGTCAGAGTTGTTAGAATTCACTTCTCTAATTTTGATTGATATAGCTTTCAATTTAATAGAAGTTGAGAGTATAACATGGTTCTCTGAGGAATTCGACCCCTAAACCTTAAACCCTAAATCCTAATTCGACCCCCAAAGCTATCAACAAGTAAGCCGGTGCCCCCAGGATATGAACCT
This sequence comes from Lepidium sativum, assembly GCA_023374145.1. Classification (NCBI taxonomy): domain Eukaryota; kingdom Viridiplantae; phylum Streptophyta; class Magnoliopsida; order Brassicales; family Brassicaceae; genus Lepidium; species Lepidium sativum. The sequence continues at coordinate 26,498 of JAKUCM010000844.1, read as the reverse complement.
CCAGCTTCAACTATTCCTCAACAAATGATAACATGGATTTTAGTCTATTTTCAAATCCTATTATACTTATATGTCGGTTGTAGTATAATAGTTGTCAATCCAACTAGGAATGTAATTATCAATCAGGATGCAGTTAACTACTCTAATTCAAGCCAATCAAAGTGTGGTTTCTCTAACAACCTAATTTGAACCTTTCAAACGAAAATAAACAAAGCGGTCCAGTTGTAAATAATTCAAACAAAGCAACGAACAGTAGAGTATCAAATAGAATTAACGCAGGGTGAGAAAGCAGGATCTTGAGGAGTGATTTTCATGGGTCAACGTGACTCTTAAGCTAATTAGGCGCTTGATATCACTCAATAGAGCTAATATCTAGGCAAAGAGAACACAAGTAATGAGTCCAATCCCGTGGTAAACAAACTCGAATAGATTACTAACAGACCCTATCGCCATCGGGGTTTGATAATCTAGTCAGGATGAACGATCAACTCGCTTAGCGCCGATTCACACCTAAGACATTCGATCCCTCGAGCTGAGCATGTGAATCTCTGAAGTGGTTCAGTCAAACGCTCTACCAAACACCCATCGGTGCTAGAGCGTCTCAGAACAAGCCTCAGTTAATAAGAATGAAGCTAGTGATGATAACACCAAATCAGAAAATACTTAAATAAATCTAACCCTAAGCGACCTAGAAAACCTAAGCGTCATGCTGACCTTACTCATCCTTAGGAACCCTAGGTGACTATTCAGAACTCATGAGTTTAACAACAAGCACGAATTCAAAGTTTGAATGCATCAATAAAGAACTCGAACAAGGTATGAAATCAACACTGAATGTAACACTGAATTGAATAAAAATAAACTCAAAATCAAAAGGGTGCGTTTGATTACAAATCTCTAAGTTCACAAGAAAAATCAATTGTAAGAACTAGGGTTCAGGTTTTCCACATGTAAGAATATTTATACTAAACTTATAGCAAAACCCTAGATAGAGTCGGTCCAATACGCAGTGGATTTTAGCCTCGGTTTGGTCCAATAGTGAAAAAGTAGTAGTGCGTTTGAGCTGGCGCCTTTGAGTGGGTACTCGATTTGAGCTCAAGTGTGTGAACTTGATCTGGCGCGTGGTGAGTGGGCACTTGATTTGATCTCGAGTGTGTGTACTCCATCTGGCGCGTGTGAGCTCGAGCTGGCGCGTGAGTGAGCTCAAACTGGGCTTGAGCTGGCTCGTGAGTGAGCTCGAGCTGGGGCTCGAGTACAGCTCGAACTGGCGCGTATCTGGGCGCGAGCAGGGGACCCTCCTTGTCCAAAACAGACTCGATCGTTCTCGCTTCTAGTACCTGAAAGGTCACAAAACGTAGTATGTATGCAGATGCATGTGAATATGTATGAATGAGACTATCTAGACTCCAACTAGATGAGAATATATCAGAAATGTACGTATAATATACCTAAATGATGCTCCTAAGACATGCTAAAGACGTGTATATCAACTCCACCGAACTTAATATTTGCTTGCCCTCAAGCAAATGCATAGTGCTAAGAATGAAAAGATGGTGCAGGCACTAGGAACACCTTGCCTCAAACAAACAACTCAGTAGGCTGAAAACCGTAAGCCACAAATGAACGCTTATTCCATTGTAAAAACACAATCTACTCTCATCAAGGCTTAACATCCTAACCAAATATCCTTAGTGTTTAGTTAGGCTCTAAGAAGCGCAAGTTTGATTCCTAGTTCCAAAGGTGCAGGCCTCAAGAGGGGTTCTTGATCATACACTATTGATACAACTTCCAAGAGATTAGCAACACTTAATTTATTCAGCACAATTATTTTTTTAGATTCATTTTTTGCTCAAACTCAGGATTATACTCGAGCTTTATCAGTGAATACAAGGAAGTACAAGTTTACGCACAGCCCTGATTCACTTTAGCCATCAATATCTTAGCTTTCTCAATGAACACAAAAAAGTATGGGTTTACGCACAGTCCCCGGGCACCTTAAGCAATATCATATTGTTTTTATCAGTGAACACAAGAAAGTATGGGTTTACGCACAGTCCCCGTTCACCTTATACCTCATTATGTGAGCTGAGTTATAGGAGAAGTACCTTTTTTTTTTCGTTTCAAGGAAGGATCAAATTCAATGCATCTTAAACCCCTATTTTGGCAAATTCAATATTAAAGGAAACAAACCAGGTCCTTTCGAGACACAACATAATCACAAGTTTCAAAGGCCGTTAGGTTTCGAAAGGGAAGAACCGCAAGTCCAAGAGTTCACTATGATTACTAATCAATCAACCTAGCAACACTGTCTATCCATAACAAGATGATTCCCATAACTTAGACTCGATCCTAAGTGCAATCCATGAAACTATATGAACACTCTGTTTTGAATGATGCATTTTTATTCATTATTTTATGATGAGTATGAAACATGAGGTAAAATCAAATTAAAAAAAATAGCAAACATGATTAGTAGTACTCTGGATTCTCCCCCAAACTTAAATCACACAGCCCCTTGTGTCGATAAAAGCTTGAGGAAGGTCTCAAACAAGTAATGACATAATAAAATGAATTCAATGGTACGTACAAGAGGATGTTGACGCTCTTACCTTAGCGAAATAGAGACCACCCAGCAGGATCCATGTCCATTGGATGAATGTTTGGATGAGTGGTCGGATGTGAGCTCGAGTCATATTGATCGTTGTGACCAGGCGCTTGTTGTTGCATGTAGCTCTGAAACTCTGAGCCGAATAGGTCGTAGCGGCTGAGTTCTGCTTAAGGTGTGAATTGCTGCGAGGTCAAGTCTTGGTTATCGATCCACAAAATTCCTGTCTGTAGTGTAAGCTGGTGTACATTTGTCTGTTGTTGTGGTTCCTTAGTCTGTGTTCGCTCTCGACATGGACGACTAATGGAACGTCTCCTTATTGCTCGACGTTGTCTTGGCGGTTCATAGTCGGGCTCCAAATCAAACTCCTCAGTATGCGCTAGTTGATGTGGCGGGTCTATATGGTGAGTCAAGATCAACTGCCTGAATTTCTGCCATTACATCCCTTGGCTGAGTCTAAGATGGTGTCATTGCTCATATGAAGATGCTCTGCGTGGCTGAATCGCTGATTGAGTGTTGTGCTCATACAAGGATGCCCTGTGTGGCTGCATTAGGGGCCAAGAATTGGGAGGGTTACCTGGAAATTGATGTCGATCTTCTATGCAGCGCAGGTTCTGAAGGCGTAGGTTCTGGTGTTCTTCGAGTGTTGGGCTTCAGCGATAAGGAGCTGAGCTTGTCCATAATCGTGTTAATCTTCTGGTGTTCCACTTAGACAGTTTGGAGAGTAGCCCTATGTGCTTGTGCGCCACTTTTAACACTTTTGGCATTTTAGGGTCGACATAATCTTCAAAATAATAGCAGTCTGGCTCATCTAATGTGCTCTCTGTGACTTTAGGTGTCTTCTCGCGTTGGTTGGTTCTGGAGCAACTTTCAGCGAGGAGGTGCTTTGGAGGTAGAAATGCAATGTTGGACTCGAGAGCTATATGGGTGTACTCTTGGTTAGGCAGCTGAATAAACGAATTCGTGTTTGCACCTGTTTGTGCAAATCGGTACATCAACCTCTCTCTGGAAGAGCTCTTTACGTCATTTCGATGTATGCTGGAGGTATCGAATCTTTCGATCTTATGGTGACATTACATGCCTCTATTATCCTTGTTATGATTCCTCCGCATCAAATGGAAACATTGTCTTTGCTTTGCAACTGAGTCGCCCAACTTGTGTACCAGGTAGGCATGGGCACAATATCCAAAACCCAAACCCCAACCCGATCTGAAATACCCGAACCCGAACCAAACCAATATGTATAAAATACCCGAACGGGTTTTACATTATGAAAATACGGGTACCCGAACCCGATTGGGTAAAACCCGAAACCCGAACGGGTACCCGAAATACCCGAAATATATAATATATTTACACAAATATTTTTATATATACTTACAGTTACACAAATATTTAAAATTAGAATTACAAATCTAAAAAACTAATCAATTTAAAATCAATATAACATTATAAAACTATAATATTAAATAGTTTAATAAGTTGTTATTTTTAAAACTGGATTTTTGAAAATATTTTGATTAAAAAATTAGGTGAAAAATTCGGATAACCCGAACCCGACCCGAAATTTGATACCCGAATCCAACCCGAACCAGAAATTTAATAACCAAACCCGACCCGGACCCGCGAAAATACACGATCAGGTCTTAGGTTGGTAAACGCAAAATACCTGAAACCCGAAAGACCCGACCCGATCGGGTCCGGGTACCCGAATGCCCAGCCCTAGTACCAGGTCAACTGCTTCATAATCGCCTTTGAACCCGTTGTCGTTTATGTTCCCCACAAAGTTGATCTTGTGATCGTAGCTGTTGAGAATATCCAAAAGCGGTACATCAATCATTTCAAACTCTGGCTTCCTCACATTCCCGAACTCGTGCCTGCAAAGTGTGTATCAAAGATCACTTTGTAAAAGTACCTGATTGTCGGGTTCCTGATCTTGGTGCTCTTACTGCGTGAAGCGCTGTAGTTGTCTGGTAATGCAATTATTTTCCACAGTAGGTTCAGCTCGTCACACTCGAAAGTACTGTCGTTACCATTAGAATGTTGAAGGTCAAACAGTTGCTCAAATTGCAATGCTAAGAATGTGTATTTCCTGCCGTTGACGACGAAAGTTAGAGCTCCAAACCCATCTATTTCCGGTAGTCTTTTCTCATTCTCAAGATACGTCCCCAGCTCCACTGAGGCAAGGAACTGCATAGTCTCAGCGGGGTAGGTTTCGCGTGCATACGACACGAATTGTGTCAGACCGACATTCCTCAGCATCTGTTCGACGTCTCTAGCTATACCTAACTGCATCATTGTCTCCTGATGCAGGTATCTTGTCCCTTCCACTTTCACTTGCTTAAGGTGCCTCAACGCCAGTTTATGTGGGACATTTTCACGGAGATTTTCGTCAATCCAGACATCTGGTTCACTATCGTTACTGCATGAATCCTCTAGGATTTCATTTACCGTCTCAACTGGAGTGGTCTCTCTCATGACTTCTTTGCCACTGCGTCTCCTAGTTCTGCGTACGAGTTGCGGCGCCTCAAAACTCGAGTCCTCATCATCCAAATCCACTAGCGAATCAACCAACTAAGGTATGTTCTGACGTCTCGAAGAACCTTCCCCGAATCTTCTCATACTGTGAACTGAAAGCAATGATTACAGGATTTTTAGTCTATTGTCAAATCCTGTTATACTTATATGTCGGTTGTAGTATTAGTTTTCATTCCAAGTGGGAATGTAATTACCAATCAGGATGCAATTAATTGTTCTAATAAAAGCCAATCAAAGTGTGATTCATCTAACAACCTATATCAATCATTGAAATAAAAATAAACAAGCAAGTGATAAAAATCTATAATTTAAACGAAGCGCCTCACAAGAGAGTATTAGCTAAAATTAACGCAGGGTGAGAAAACAAGATCCTGAGGACTGAGTTTCATGGTTCAACGTGACTCTTAAGCTAACTAGGCACTTGATATCACTCAATAGAGTTAATCTCTAGGCAACGAAAACACAAATAATGAGTCCACCCCCGTGGTAAACAAACTCTAGTAGACTATTAACAGATCCTATCGCCATAGGCGTTTGATAATCTAGTCGGAATGAACGATCAACTCGCTTAACGCTGATTCACACCTCAGACATTCGATCCCTCGAGCTGAGCATGTGAATCTCTGAAGTTGTTCAGTCAGACGCTATACTGATATACACGTTTTAGCACGTCTTAGGAGCATCATTTAGGTATATTATACATACATTTTGATACATTCTCATATAATTGGAGTCTAGATAGTATCATTCATACACATTCACATGCATCTGCATACATACTACGTTTTGTAAGTGTTCAGGTACTGGATACGGGCAGATTGAGCCTCAGGTCGAGCCCATATTGAGCCCCAGGTCAAGCCCAGATTGAGCCTCAGGTCGAGCCCAAATCGATGCACCAGGTTGAGCCCAGATTTAGCTCCTGATCGAGCCCCAGCTCAAACACAGATCGAGCCCACTTTCAAGTCTAAGATCGAGTTCATTCGTTATTGGGCCAAACAAGGGCTAAAATCCACTACGCATTGGGCCGAGTTTATCTAGGGTTTTGCTATGAGTTTAGTATAAATATTCTTACATGTTGCAAAAACAAAAACCCCAGTTATTTACAATTGATTTTTCTTGCGAACTTAGAGCTTTATAATCGAACGCAACTTTCTGATTTTCGAGTTTATTTTTATGCAATTCAGTTTTACATTAAGCGTTGATTTCATACCTTGTTTGAGTCCTTTATTGATGCATTCAAACCTTGAATTCGTGGTTGGTGTTAAACTCATGCGTTCTGTGTAGTCATATAGGGTTCCTGATGATGAGTTAGGTATACGTGATGCTTAGGTTTTCTAAGGCGCTTAGGGTTAGATTTATGTAAGTCTTTTCTCATTTGGTGTTATCATCACTAGTTTCATTCTGATCAACTGAGGCTTGTTCTGAGACGCTTTAGCACCGATGGGTGTTTGGTAGAGCGTCAGACTGAACCATTTCAGAGATTCACATGCTCAGCTCGAGGGATCGAATGTCTGAGGTGTGAATTGGCGTTAGGCGAGTTGATCGTTCATTACGACTAGATTAACGCCTATGGCGATAAGGTCTGTTAGTAGTCTACTCAAGTTTGTTTACCACGAGAGTGGACTCATTATTTGTGTTCTCGTTGCCTAGAGACTAGCTCTATTGAGTGATATCAAGCGTCTAATTAACTTAAGAGTCACGTTGACCCATGAAACTCATTCCTTAGGATCCTGCTTTCTCACCCTGCGTTAATTCTATTTGATACTCTACTGTTTATTGCCTTGTTTGAATTATTTACAATTGCATTGTTTTGTCTATTTTCGTTTTAAAGGTTCGAATTAGGTTGTTAGAGAAACCACACTTTAATTGGCTTGAATTAGGGTAGTTAACTGCATCCTGATTGATAATTACATTCTCAATTGGATTGACACCTATTATACTACAACCGACGTACAAGTATAGTAAGATTTGACAATAGAGTAAAAATCTTGTTATCATCTACCATACACCCATCGGTGCTAGAGCGTTTCAGAACAAGACATTATTGATTAGAATGAAGCTAGTGATGATAACACCAAATCAGAAAAGACTTTACTAAATCTAAACCTAAGCGACCTAGAAAACCTAAGCGTCACGCATACCTAACTCATAATTAGGAATCCTAGGCGGCTACTCAGAACTCATGAGTTTAACAATAAGCATGAATTCAACGTTTGATTGCATCAATAAAGAACTCGAACAAGGTATGAAATCAACGCTGAATATAAAACTCAATTGCATAAAAATAAAATCGAAATCAGAAGGTCTGCGTTTGATTTCAAAGCTTTAAGTTCACAAGACAATCAATTGCACAAACTAGGGTTTATTTTTTGCAACTTCTAAAACTATTTATACTTAATCCTGAGAAAAGCCCTGGTTCAGCTTGGCCCAAGATGAGAATCAGCGCGTCGTGGATATGGCCCAAAGGCTAAAAAACACCATGAGTAGGCTGTGTGCGGCCCATCTACTGAATTGATGTAACTGGACTCGAGTTGGGCCGGTGGGTGGACACTCGAGTATGAGCTTTCCTCCTCTAACTCATGCAAGTTCAGGACCCTTTTCTCCTGAGTAGTTTGGAGATTAAAATTTATGAACCTTGTAGCCCACAATGCCTTGTATTCTATCTTCACAGGCAGATGACATGCTTTTCCGTACAAAAGCTGAAATGGCGTTCTTCCAATTGGAGTCTTGAAGGCTGTTCTGTAAGCCCACAGGGCATCGTCCAACTTCACTGCCCAATCACGTTTTGACACCCCAACAACTCGAGCTAAGATAGTCTTGATCTATTTGTTTGAAACCTCCACCTGACCACTAGTTTGTGGATGATAAGGTGTGGCTACCTTATGCTTAACTTCATTCTTTCTCAGCAGGTTCTCAAACACTTTGTTGATAAAGTGGGAGCCTCCATCACTTATTACAACACGCAGTACACCCAATCTGGGGAAAATGAAGTTATACAGCGCTGAAATGTAGCAGGAGCATTGCATAACCCAAACGACATGATTTTGTAAGAAAAAGTGTCATAAGGGCAGGTAAAAGTAGTTTTTTCCTGATCATCCGGGTGTATAGGGATCTGAAAGAACCCGCTATACCCGTCAAGGAAACAATAATACTTTTTACCAGACAACCTTTCAACCATCTGATCAATAAAAGGCAAAGGGAAATGGTATTTTCTACTTGATGAATTTAGCCTCCTACAGTCTATACATATCCTATGCCCCTTTATGGTTCTAGTGGGTATTAGTTCATCTTTATCATTCTTAACCACTGTAATACCCCCTTTCTTAGGAACACAATGCACTGGCGAGACCCACTCGTCCAGAGACTCAACTCCAGAGACTCGATGATATACACATTTACATTACATTCGAGTCATTTTTAGTTTGTTCGCATAAGTTACATTTGCATACGCATTGCATTTGACGTTATTTTTCAGGAAGCTTGGACTAGAGATGGAAAGCAACGACGACTAAGATTGGATTCCAACGATAACTTAAATCACGTCATAAAGCGACTCGGACCATTACCCACGACAACTCGGATCATGTTGTGGTATCAGATTATTGATTCATGACGGGCCTTGTATCTTAACGGATCCTACCACACCAAATGAGCTGAGTCAATTCCACTTTTGACAGCCTAATAACTCGACTCGACCCACGAAGCCAAGCCACTTATATTTCTTAGTTTTTCATATTTACTTTTTAGGTTTAAAAGGGGATTAATATAAATACCTCCTTTGTGTTACGAAGACAAAAAAAATCAAAGTTTTTACCACTACTTCAGAAACCTTTTGAGCTTTTCGTCGTTGTAATTCTATAACAAGAATTCCACTTTCATTTTATGATCTTTTAAATTCAATACTAGTTTATTTTCATTCTAGTTTACTTTCTGAATTTTTTATCATGTCATCCACTTTGATTGTTGTTTTGATTGTTTCACTCATGGTTTATGAGTAGTTAACTTAAGGTTCCTAAGGGAACTAACTAAACCAGCATGTATCTTAAAGTTTTCTAAGTTACTTAGAGTAGAATAATACAAATATATTTTGTTTCAGTATTGTTAATGCTTGTTTTTTTCTAGATAAATTGAAACATGACCCTAGACTTTTAGCTCCCGGAAGGTGTGTTGAATTGTCTGATCCAAGTGTCTCATAAATTTACATTCTTAGCTTAAGAGATTGAATGTCTAAGATGTTTATTAGGCTTAAATAAATTGTTGGTTTACGTCAGTTATGTTGTTAAACGCTTATGATAAAGTGAGTTGATAGCATTTATGAGATTGTTTGCCACAATAGTGGATTCAATAGTTATAGATTAATTGCTTAGAGATCCCCTCTGTTTGAGTTTTGTTAAGCGATTTAGTAGATTTGAGTGAGACGCTAGTCCATAATCTTCGCCCCTTAAGAAAACATTTTTCTCATCCATTGCTTAGTACCTTATTGACTGCACTTGATTTCTATTTCCACTGCACTTAATTTCTATTACCACAACATTTGATTTCTATTGTTCTGTTACTTTCAAATTTCTCAATTAAGTTAATCTTTTGCTTATTTGACTGTTATTTCCGTTTCCCGTTGTTTCATCATTTATTTTTATAGATAATAAATCATTGAATTTATTTGGCTTGAACTAAAGTATTCTATTATATTAGGATTTCTAGTTATACTCCTATTTGGATTGACACTTATCATACTACACCGATATCTTAGTGTAATATGATTTGAAAACTAAAGTAAAATCTTGTATCACTCGACCAGAGTCTCGAGTAGAGACTCGACCATAGATTCCATTGAAGATTCGACCTAGAGCTCAAGTGGACTCGACCAGAAATTTCACTAGACTCGACTTGGAGCTTGATTGGATACGTTGAGTTGGTCTTGTTTTTCTATCATCTGCTCCAATTTGTGCTCTCCAAGTACCTGAAAACTTATTAAATGCAATATGTGTGCTATGCAAATGCAAGGTATACAAATAAAGCTATTTGGACTCTAATATAGATGCAAATGTGTAGAAATATATGCAAACTAGACTAAATGAGACACCTAAAACTAGTTAATATGCATACATATCGAAAGAACAAGTGAGGCGAATGGAACTCGAGGCGGAGATTGCAGTAGAAGAGTTGGGACGTGAGATGGTGAAGTTGGTAAGAGTGGAGATGGTGAAGTCGGCAAGAGCGGAGATCCAGCAATGGGAGGAGGACAATGCTGACTAGATTGCCTCCCTCCCTCTTTTATATCTTTCTTGAGATTCTTCTTGGATTGCCAAGTCTATGATACAATATAGTTAATTATTGCTTCTTTTGTTTAGTTCATTAGAAATCTCTTCCTGCAACAATGCTAATATTGAGTTGTGGGTTCTCCACAATAAACATTCTTCCTTATTTTGTTGCTTTACTTAAATAAACAGATTCTTTCTTTGTCAATGTCCTAAAAGACCTGAATTGTCTGGTTTCTACACTAATCTGGTAACCACAAAAATCTATCTCAAGATCGTACAAAGTGTTGAGGTTCTCTCTTCGGCTAAAGCCACAAAACTGGCGACAGTTTGACAATGTTTGTCTGTCGTCTGTTAAGGAGTCATTCTTCGTCAGAGCTGCAGAAATCTAGGACCATCATTTTTCCGGTGGAATTTTTAGGAGTTTCCTTCACATGCTCTGTTCTCTTTCTCCTTGGTTCCCCCTTTACTTGCGTTTCTTTTGCAGATGCTTTCCTGAAGAGGGAATTCAAAAATCTTTTTCGAAAGAACACTTTACATTAGGACTACTTATGAAGATATAAGTCAGTAAGATGGTACCTCTTCTCTACAGGCTTATTCACAGCTTCAGATTTCTGGTTTAGGTTTTTCGAAGTAGTTTGTCCTGTAACTCCAAGATCAGTCACATTGCATCTTATAAGCTTGAATTTGTAAAGTGTTAAAATGAGAAAGAAGAAGCATACTGGCCATCTCGTTCAGGAAACGTATTCCTTGTGAGTGTACATTAGGTGTCACTTTATCCGCGCCTCTGCGTAACCACAGTGACTTTAGAATTTGAAAAGCAGTTCTGTTAGTTATGTTTAAAGTAAAGAAAACTAGTAGAGAGTTTCCAACCTTAGAGCCTTCCGGAGAGCTTCCACTGATAGTACTCGGACAGGTTGAGTGGCCTTTCCGCTTCTATCTGCTGGTGGCTGAACTGTGTAAATCCCTTGGGATTTTAGATCTCTAAAAGCTGTTCTCAAGTTCCTGAGATAAAAACCTCACAAGATTCATGCAAATTGCCGTTCGAGATATGACCAACATATGAACACAACTCTGCTAACATAAACATACCCTCCTTTGAGTTCAGTTCTTGTTGTAGCAAATTCGTCTGATGCATTCTGTGCAAAATCAATAGTTGGTGAAAAACATGGTTCATTGCATTGACGCCAGAAAACAAGACCAAGGTATTACCAAAATGTACCAGTTTATGAATCTTGCAGAACTGTCCTTGGCGTCTGAAACCAAATACAAAGTTGTAACTCAACATTCAGAAAAAATTCACCATTAGACGCATGACCAAGGTAACTTACTTGTTTACAACAGATGTACAAGTTGTTCCATCTTTCCGCTTCGCTGAGCAGACTCCATAATCAGCTGAAACTCCTAGTTTTACCATTTGTTTAGCAGAGTTAACACTCAATGAGAACTCACGTCCCTGCAACAAACAAGAAGTTGTAACAGGAGACTATAACTAAACCACCAGGCTACTACAAGCAAAGCTGATCATATATGCTTACGACTTTGTCCTTGCGAACTGAGCAATTGAAGAGACCAAAAACCGTTCCAGCCTTTTCTGACTCATTCTTCTTGTAAGCATCACCAAACAAGAACAAGGAGACACTGTTTTCATTCAAGCTACCGATTTTCCATATGGCATAAGACTGACCTATTGAGCTTGTTCTTGGTTGCCCTTTCTCAGTTAGCACTCCCATCGTCGCCCAACAGCCAGAGACTTTGTCGCCCATAAGCAAGTTCCTACACAGAAACTCATTTCAGTCAAATTATCTTCTGGTTTCCAAAAGTAGTATGCCCATTTATCCAAATTGTGAACTTACTTTATTGCTGGCAATCGAACAAAACGAATATCTGAAAACAGATCACTAGTCTCGGCAGGGCTAAGTAATTGATTTCTACAAGATAATCAAAAGATTGGTGAATTCAAAAATGGATCGCTAGTGTTCAACACATTCTCAGAAACAAACAAAAAAGGGGATTTGGTTATACTTAATGCGAAAGCCAGAAAATTTGTCAATATCGGTGGCATTGGAGGCTTTGTGTTTAGTATTTCTGGCAACTGGTTTGATATTATAATCAACGCAATCTTTCACAACACTTCTGAACTCAGATAAGTCCGAATGAGCTCTACGTTTTGGGGATTCATCATCCGTAAGATATCCTACAAAAAGAATACGCACCCAGATCAATATTCGAATCGCAAGACCCATTACACAAGTGATTGATGGAAACAGAAGCACAAATCGGAACCTTTGAGCACTGATAGCAAAAAACAAAACCCTGAAAATAAAGAGATACAGAAGCTCACCTAATGCAGCAGAAGGAGAAGCTGGAGGAGTTTCGAGAACTTTATCGTCGTCAAGAGACAGAAGCAGATCAAGATCATCTTGCTCGTTTCCCATATTCAATTTCTCGTATAATCCAATTGCGAAGGAGACAACAACATCATCATATGAATCTCTTCTCGGCGGGAGACTAATTTCGTTACCGCCGAAACGTCAAAAACGACGCCGTTGGGAATTAAGTAAACCGGTTCGAGCAATTAGAAAATCAAAGTTGAGTAAACCGAACAATTTTGGGAGAGGATTGAGTTTGTCGGCAGTGTGATCACTACTCTTATGTGGTCCATCAACATCCACAAGGCCCTAACTAAACAAAGAGCCAATCACAGTGTGACATGTGGAATGATAATGGGCTCCTACAGACATGTGATGGCCCAATAATAGATGCTGACAGCTCATTGTTTTATGCCATGTTTCACTCATACCCTTCCCTTTCATTAACTTACCAAATCTGCCCCAATATATTTAATTTCTTCAGAATGTTTTTAAGGAAACTCATATGTCAATTCTATGTTTTTTATTATCCTATCCATAACAAAAAAAATCCTACTTTATTATATAAAAATAATAATACATTATCTAAAATCAAATTCTGATAAAAAATAAATTTAGAAATAAATATCTAATCACCTTATTTTTTAAAGTTAATTCTATGTTTCCTTTATCAAAAATATGTTTTGAAAATATATTTGATTGGCATAAGATTTTGATAGAAAAAGAAAACAATGTTGCTTAATTAGTTTACATATCTGTCACAAGCCTAATTAGTAGAGAGACGAGTATAGATGTAGAATATATAAAAAATGTGATTGTGAAAGGGTTAAAGATGCTCAAAGAAGAAAGTAATGAAAAGGGTAATGATGAGATTGTGTATAATAAATAAAATAAAAGTATCCCTAAAAGAGAAGCTGAGATTGGAGGTGATAATAATTAAATAATTAATTGTTGATATTTCTTTTAATTATTTTAAGTAAAGACAAAAAAAAAAAAAAACATTTCCTAATCCGTGTGTATAGCGCGCAGACACATTGCTTGGCTTGTGCGCTTCACGATTCTCTCGACATCTGTTTCCTTCTCTCACCGATTTCCTCCTCCATGGATCTCAGTCAATGCTCCTTCCTCTCTTCCGCTTTCGCTTAGTCACTTTCCTTCACTCTCCAGGACGGAGTTCTTTGTTCGTTCAGCTCCGTCCGATAAAGTCTGATTTCGTTATCTGTGTTCCCGACTAAACCTCTTCTAGGGTTTTATTCACAAGTTATTGTTGGATCTATTACGGATTCAGGATGGGTTTTTTCAGCACGATACTTGGGTTTTGCGGATTTGGAATTGGGATTTCTTTGGGACTTGTTATTGGTTACATTCTATTCGTCTACTTACTCCCCAACGATGTCAAGGTTTGTGTTATTCTTTCCCTGCGATGTGATTCCATATATCTAGGACCATCGTCCACAGGATTGTTAGCAAATGGAATCAACATGTTGCTCATTGCTAATTTTGTTTTCTGACCATTAATTACACTTGTATGTGTGTATACGTTGGGTTGTTCATCTTGAAATCTAAGTTTGTGATGGAAGTATGCTTAATTGTTACTCTTTTGCACTCATAGGATCCTGAGATTCGTTCCATAGCTGACCGAGATCCCAAAGATATGCAACAGATGCTACCAGAGATACCGCCATGGGTGAAAAATCCCGATTTCGACCGTGTATGTGATCTTCTCCCTTCTCTTGACATTGTTACTTCTTTTGTCTCAGTCTCTGATGTTCCTCCTTCTATCATCTTATGTATTAGGTCGACTGGATAAACAGATTTCTTGAGTACATGTGGCCTTATCTCGACAAGGTTACATACCTGGACCTTCTTCTGCTGATTCATATTCTTGTGATGTCTTAGTTTCTTTCTTTCATTTTCTAAAATTTCAATTTGCTCTCCCCAATTATCTATGTAGGCCATCTGTAAGACGGCAAAGAATATAGCAAAGCCGATCATTGAGGAGCAGATACCAAAGTATAAGATTGACTCTGTTGAATTTGAAACTCTTACACTTGGCTCTTTACCCCCTACATTTCAAGGTCTGTTAATGCTTTATTCTCATCTTCAGTCTATACTTGAATGTTCTTTTCTCATGTTGTGACTAAGAGCTGGAGGGGAGCTGGTGGTGACAAAATGCTAAAGATGATTATGAATGAATTGATTCCAGGACTTACGAGTTATTTTTTTTCTTCTCAGGGATGAAAGTTTATCTCACAGATGAGAAAGAGTTGATTATGGAACCATGCCTTAAATGGGCCGCAAATCCCAATATCTTGGTTGCCATCAAGGCATTTGGGTTGAAGGCAACAGTTCAGGTAATAAGATATCCGTCCTGCTAAGTGTTAACCCAACCTAAAAGAAGGAAAAACCTACTCAGTAATTACTATCATGATTGTCTCTCATATATCAAGGAAATTTTATCAGGTGGTCGATCTGCAAGTTTTTGCTGAGCCTCGTATCACTCTCAAGCCATTAGTTCCAAGTTTTCCTTGTTTTGCCAGCATCTATGTGTCTCTCATGGAGAAGGTTTGTAATGCATCCTATATCTTGTGTAGGTCTTTTTTTGTATACTAGTAGTCAACCTCTTTATCAGATATTTGGTAGAGCTTTGGTGTTGTTGACTTTTCGTTGCTACTATGGCAGCCACACGTTGATTTTGGGCTTAAGCTTGGTGGAGCAGATCTTATGTCAATCCCTGGCCTCTACAGATTTGTACAGGTTCATTTCTTTCCCTCATATCATTCAGATCCCTGAGCTGTATGACATAGGAATTTATTTTTGGGGGATAGATATAATTGATCATTGTCAGGACTACTCAACTCTGTTTAGTCTTCTAATGCCATTAAGAGTATTTGTCATAATTTTGTAAGGCAGAACAGGTTGATGGAACTGTGATATCCTGTGTAATTGGTACAAAATATGTGTGTGTGTATAGACACGTTGGTGATCCAGTCTCTTATTTGGTGATATACGATTGATCTTTTAGCTTTTATGCCTCTGCTGGATAAAATTTTTATTTGCGGTTCCATGGCTGATTTAATTGTTTCAGGAGCAAATCAAGGATCAAGTTGCGAACATGTATCTCTGGCCCAAGACCCTCGTAGTTCCAATCCTTGACCCTGCAAAGTATTTCATTCTGCCCTTTTCTTTTGAATAATCAATCCATGCCATTTACCTTCATTTTTGCTTAACAAATCTCAAATTTATAAACTGTAGAGCGTTCAGAAGGCCTGTTGGACTTGTCCACGTGAAAGTTGTGAGGGCAACAGGGCTGAGGAAAAAAGATCTGATGGGTGGGGCAGATCCATACGTGAAAATCAAGCTCTCTGAAGATAAGGTTCCATCTAAGAAGACCACTGTTAAACATAAGAATTTGAATCCTGAATGGAATGAGGAGTTCAAATTCTCTGTGAGAGATCCCCAGACTCAGGTTCTAGAGTTCAATGTGTATGACTGGGAACAGGTAAAAAACTATCCAAAGAGTAATAGGTGACATGGAGTAGGATATATGTTATATGTATATATGTTAAAATTATTGTTCTCTCAATGCAGGTTGGGAAGCATGATAAGATGGGTATGAATGTATTAGCTCTGAAAGAAATGGTGCCTGACGAGCATAAAGCATTCACCTTGGAACTGGTTAAGACTCTGGAGAACGGTTCAGACGGACAGCCTGACAAGTTTAGGGGGAAGCTGGAGGTAGAACTCTTGTATAAGCCATTCACGGAGGAAGAAATGCCCAAGGGCTTTGAAGAAACACAATCTGTGGCCAAAGCTCCAGAAGGCACACCGGCTTCTGGAGGATTGCTTGTGGTGATAGTGCATTCGGCCGAGGATGTTGAAGGGAAGCACCACACTAATCCTTACGTACGCATCTATTTCAAAGGTGAGGAGAGGAAAACAAAGCACGTAAAGAAGAACAGAGACCCCAGGTGGGGTGAAGAATTCTCTTTCATGCTCGAGGAGCCTCCCATTAACGATAAGCTGCACGTGGAAGTGCTGAGCACCTCATCCAGAATAGGTCTTTTGCATCCAAAGGTAACAGAAATCAAAACTCACAGTTAAAGTGTTGGTTCTATATTGGTCTAGAACTGAAATGTGGTTGTTGATGAACAGGAAACACTTGGGTACGTGGATATTCCAGTGGTGGACGTGGTGAACAACAAAAGGATGAATCAGAAGTTTCACCTAATCGATTCTAAGAATGGAAAGATCCTAATCGAGCTCGAGTGGCGAACTGCGTCTTGATGTCTGATTCGATTCGGACACCAAACAAGAGATAAAATTGGTTTGATATGCTGTTTAAAAACTCTGTTGTTGTTGTTGTTGTACAAAATGGGCTTTAAACTCTTAAAAACCAAACATCAGAATTGCAAAGTCCCCTTTTTAATGTGTCTCTCTTCCTTCACTCTCTTTTCTATGCTATTCCGTAGTGTGTTTTCACTATATCACGATGTTGAGAATTCCACCATTGTAGATAGAGCCACCGCAGATCTTTCCCTACTATACTTTTACCTAACCGCTGATCTTCTTCCATAGATAATATCTCTGATCTATTTACCGATGAGCCTTCTTTCAGCTCTTGCCGGCGATCTGCAACTCCAAGAAGCTCCAACACCGTTAGAGCACCACAAAACGTAAAAGTTAAATTTATAAAAAAATAAACATCAAATTGTGTGAAAATAAATTTGTCAAGATTACATAGTTCAAGGAAGTAAGTAAATACGCCAAAAAGATTTAAATACCAAATATATCAAAAACTAGCTCAAAAGTGGATAAAAATAATTTTATAAAGATTAAACTCCACATAAATGAGTAAATATGCTAAAAGTATGTAAAATTATGAATTTATTAAGAATAAATTTAAGAATGTATGAAAATTAATTTTGCAAAGGCTACGGTCCACAAAAAATGAGTAAATAAGTTAAAAGATAAAATCTTAAATTTATAAAATAAAAATAAAATCAAAATCATATAGAAATTAAATTTGTGAAGGTTATAACCCACATAAGTATATATGGAAAACTATAAAACATAAAATTTATTAAAAATAAGTGTGAGAAATGATTTTACGAAGGTTATAATGTATTGAAATATATAATACCAAAAATTTATCAAAAATAAGTTCAAATTATAAGAAAAGTGAAATTGTGAAAACTGTAACTCGCTAATTTACTTAAAATCAAGTGAATACATGTAAAATTTTAATTCTTCAAAAATAAAGTCAAAAGTGGGTGAAAAATGGTTTTGTAAATGTTATAACCCACATAAATAAGTAAACACGCCAAAAATATAAATTTTAAAATTTTCAAAAATAAATTCAAAATCAGGAGAAAATGATTTGTTGAAGGATATAACCCAATAATTTACTAAAAATAAGTAAACATGCCAAAAAATGTAAAAGCTAAAAAAATTTAAAATAATCTCAAAACCGGGAAAATGATTTTGTGAAGGATATAACCCATTAATTTACTATAACGATTAAATACACCAAAAATGATTTTATGTGGATTACGTATTAAAATGATTTTATAAAGGTTATAACTCACTTACGTATTAAAAAAATAAGCACACCACAAAATTGTAAAATCTTAAATTTTTTAAGTATAAGCCATTGGTTTACTTAAAACGAGTAAATGCACCACAAAATATAAAAAATTTTAAATTTCTGAAAATAAGGTCAAACCTGGGAGAAATATGATTTTATGAAACTGACATACGCTTTTTTAGCACGCACTAGGAGTCTTATTTAGTTAGTTTAAGAATACATTTTACTGTATTTTCATCATTTTGAGAGTTCAAATAGTCCAATCCATACACATTAGTATATACATTGCATTCAAGGAGATTTCAGGTACTGGAAGCACTAATATAAGCACATTCAGCTTGAGCGAGTGTACAGACACCCTGGGAGTGGTCGAGCCTACACACACCCTGGGCGTGATCGAGTATACAGACACCCTGGACGTGATCGAGCATACACACCCTGGACGTGATCGAGTCTACACACACTTTGGGCGTGATCGAGCCTACACACACCCTGGGCATTATCGAGCCTATTCTGACTCGAGATACACTCGGACATGATTTGGAGTATTGTATATATGCATTGCTGCAAATCGAGTGGTTTTACACCTTGGATAACAAGCTTTCTTCTGATGAGCTTGTTCAGCGTTTGGGTCGAGTTCAACTTCGAGATCTATTGCGCACTGGGTTTTTCCTTTTGGGTCGAATTCAACCTAGCGTTGTATGAAGTTAAATATATATTTTCTAGTTTTACGATTTTCAACCCTATCTTAGTTTTTACAATCTTTTTCGTGCGAAGCAGACTTAGAGTTTTTGTAATCGAACAAAACCTTTTGATTTTGAGTTGACATTTTTATGCAGTTTCGTTCAACGTTGATTTCATATCTTGTTCGAGTTCTTCGTTTATGCAATCGAATATTGTCTTTGTGCTTGTTGTTTAATTAATGAATTCCGAGTAGTCACCTAGGGCTCTTGAGGATGAGTTATATCAACGTGGCGCTTAGGTTTTCTAGGTTGCTTGAGGTTAGAATTATTTAGGTCTTTTCTGATTTGATATTATCATCACTAGCTTCATTATGATCAACTAGGATTTGTTCTGAGACGCTCTAGCACCCGATAGGTGTTTGGTAGAGCGTCTGACTGAACCACTTCAAAGATTCACATGCTTGGCTCAATGGATCAAATGTCTAAGGTGTGAAGGCTATAACCAACTCTTTACTACAAACAAGTAAATACACCACAAAATGTAAATTCTTAATTTTTTGAAAAATTAAGCTCAACTATATGAAAAATGAATTTATAAAGGGTATAGCTCACATAAATTAGTAAACATGCCAGGAAAATGTAAAAGCTAAAATTTATCAAAAATAAGGTCAAAACGGGAGAATGTGATTTTGTGAATGACATAACCCACTGATTTACTAAAAACGAGTAAATACACCACAAAATATAAAATCTTAAAGTTTTCAAAAATAAGCTTAAGAGTGGGTGGAAACCGATTTTGTGAAGGCTATAATCCACATAAATGAGTAAACATGCTAAAAATGTTAAAGCTAAATTTATAAGAAGAATAAGCTCAAAATCGGGAGAAAAGTGATTTTGTGAAGGTTATAACCCACTGATTTACTAAAACGAGTAAATGAACCACAAACTGTAAAAGCTAAAATTTATCAAGCTCAAAACCGAGAGAGAAATAATTTTGTGAAGGTTATAACCCACATATTTACTAAAATCGAATACATAGATCACAAAATATAAAATCTTCAAGTTTTCAAAAATAAGCTCAAAAGTGGGTGAACATTATTTTTTCTCGACGTTATAACCCACTTATTTACTAAAAGTGAATACATACATTAAAATTGGAAAATCTTAGTTTTTGTTTAAATAAGCTCAAAAGTGGGTGAAAATGATTTAATGAAAGGTATAACCCATTGTTTACTAAAAACAAGTCAATACACCACAAAATATAAAATCTTGATTTTTTTTAAATAAGCTCAGACTATATGAAAATGAATTTGTGCAATGATTTTGAAAAAGTTTTTCAATTTTTATGAGTATTTTATGTCTTAAATGCTATGCAATGCATGTAGACTCAAGTGTGCAAACAAGTATATAATCTTAAAAAGAAGAGAAAAATTAAAAGAATGCAAATGAAATCAAACTCCAATATTCAATAGATAATAAGAAATCTTCATACAAAACTAAAGATAGTTTTCTGGAAATTTTAAAACAAAAGAGAGGCTAAAAACTCAACGATATATTGGTCAAAGTTTGGGAAATGGCCCATTTGACCATATGTTGATCGAGTGGAGTGGTCGAGTGCATGTGGAAACTTCAAACGGGCATCTTGGAGCTTGGATTCGTCCGATGGTGATCAAATGAAGGTGAACTCGACCATTGATATGCACATTTTTAGCACTCATTAAGAACCTCATTTGGCTATTTTAAACATACATTTCTACTACATTTCATCTTATATAGGCTCATTCATACGCATTAGCATACACATTGCATTCAATGAGATTTCAGGTAGTAAAACACATAAACATAGCATTCAGGACAAGCAGTGGCTAAGAGAGTCGTAGAAGTTGAAGAGTCACAGAAGTTGAAGAGTCATAGAAGGCTCTCGGTGAACTTGAGCCGAGGTCGAGTCTATTATGGAGAAAGAGCAGCACTCTTGGTCGAGCCCATACTAGGCGTGGCGCTCAAGTCCATACTCAGTGTGCTGCTCAAGTCCATACTCAGCGTGCCGCTCAAGTCCACACTCGGCGGGCCAACTCGTAAACACTCGAGCCCAAGATCAAGTGCTCTCCCGGCGGCCCAACTCGTACACACTCTAGCCCAAGCTGGAGTGTTCTCCCGGCGGCCTAGCTCAAGTGCTTTCCCGGCGGCCCAGCTCGAATGTTCTCCCAGCGGCCTAGCTAGAGTGTTCTCCCGATATCCCAACTCGAGTGTTCTTCCGGCGGCCCAACATTAGTCGAGTACACAGCATTTCAGTAGATGGGCCGCACCCAGTCCACTCATGGTGATTTTCAGCCATTGGGCCATATCGAGCCAAAATCCACGAAACGCTGATTCTGATCTTGGGCCGAACTGATCCATGGTTTTTCTAAGGATTAAGTATAAATAGTTTTAGAGGTTGCAAAAATAAACCCTAGTTTTTACAATTGATTTTCTTGCGAACTTAGAGCTTTGTAATCAAACACAACCTTCTGATTTCGAGTTTATTTTTATGCAATTCAATTTTACTTTCAACACTGATTTCATACCTTGTTCGAGCTCTTTGTTCATGCAATTAAACTTTGAATTTGTGCTTGTTGTTAAACTCATGAGTTCTGAGTAGTCACCTAGGATTTCTGAGGATGAGTTAGGTCTGTGTGACGCTTATGTTTTCTAGGTCGCTTAGGATTAAATTTATTAAAGTCTTTTCTGATTTGGTGTTATCATCACTAGCTTCATTTTGATCAACTGGGGATTGTTCTGAGACGCTCTAGCACCGATGGGTGTTTGGTAGAGCGTCTAACTGAACCACTTCAGAGATTCACATGCTCAGCTCGAGGGATCAAATGTCTGAGGTGTGAATCGGTGCTAAACGAGTTGATCGTTCATTCCGAGTAGATTATCAAACATTTATGGCGATAGGGTCTGTTAGTAGTCTATTCGAGTTTGTTTACAATGGGAGTGGACTCATTACTTGTGTTCTCGTTGCCTAGAGACTAGCCTTATTGAGTGATATCATGCGCCTAGTTAGCTTAAGAGTCACGTTGACCCATAAAACTCACTCCTCAGGATCCCGTTTTCTCACACTGTGTTAATTTTAGCTAATACTCGCTTGTCAGACGCTTCGTTTAAATTATAGATTTTTATCACTTGCTTGTTTATTTTTTTAACGATTGATATAGTTGTTAGATAAATCACACTTTGATTGGTTTGAATTTGAACAATTAATTGCATCTTGATTGATAATTATATTCTCAGTTGGATTGACTTCTATTATACTAGAACCGACATATAAGTATGATAGAATTTGACAATAGAGTAAAAATCATGTTATCAACCATGTATAGTCGTGTGTGCTTAAAAGTCCTCAAAAACAACTTTTGGTGCTTTAGTTCGACGTTTCTGGTCAAGTGCTGACCTTGTGTTCACATCCATCTGCTCCTTATGCTCCAAATAGATCATCAAATGCTCTTTTAGGTACCTAATTGCAACTCCAATTCAAAATGTGTGCAAATTTTTATGCAAATATCCCTAAGTATGTGAACAAGCTAAAAAGATAATGAAATGGTGCAAACACTAGACAAATCAATACAAAATAGCGGTTAAATGGCTCTTAAAATTAGCTAAAATGCACACATATCATACACCACAAAATGTAAAAGTAATTTTATCAAAAATAAACTTAGAACTGTGTCAAAAGTGTATTTATGAAGATTACAACCCACATAGATGAGTGAATACTCCAAAAATGTAAATCAATAAACAAAAACCTGAAAAATGGGTGAAATTTTGATTTTGTGAAGGCTATATAACTCACTTATACAAGTAAATACGCCATAAAATGTAAAATCATAAATTTATCAAACTAAGCTTTGTGAAAAATGAATTTTTGAAGGTTATTTTTTTTTTTTCAACGACAAGATAAACATAGTGGAGGATATATCAGGGGCTAGATCTACGACCTGCTTTAGCTAGGGCATCTGCTTTGTAGTTCAGAGACCTTTGGAAATCTTCTTGATATGTGTAGAACGCTGGCCACTCCTCCGGATACTGAAAGATTTGGTAAACTGTCTCACAGTCTGAAGAGATCTCCACGTCTTGAATATGTAGCTCTAGTAACGCTTCCATCGCCCAAATCACCGCCTCCGCCTCCACGTGCAAAGCTGATAAGCTTTGATTAACTCGTCTCGATCCCGAACATATCCCTCCCACTGAATCTGGAAAGCAAAACCATTCGAGCCCTGAATAAAGGCACGTGTCTTTCCAGAACGCATCCACGTAGCATTTATAGCCAGTGAAACTGAGATTAGCTGTGGTAGGGTATATCATCGGCGATTTAAATGACTGAGTCCTAGGTATGGTGTTATTCCATGTACTCTGTGTGCCCTGATTAGCCAACGTCCACTCAGAGTAATTAGATTGTGCACGACTCAAAATTAACCTTGGTTCTGCATCTTCCTGTTTGAAATAAAATCCATTTCTAGCTTTCCATATGTGTCATATTAACCAAGGAAATATTTTTGTGTGTCCTGACTCATCCAGGCCAGTCCGTAAATAGTCTATATTATACCAAACCGATTCTCTCGAGAACACACCCAGTTGGGATGGTATAGCTGATAAAGCCCACACCTGAACTGCCGGTGGACAATCAAATATAACGTGATTAATTGTCTCACTCTCCATTCCACCCCTCTGACACCTTGCATCATTCCCCATTCGCCGTCTCACTAACCTCTGACAGACTGCCATACTGCCAGATAACATTTTCCAAAGAAAGTGTTTAATCTTTGACGAGCAATCTAATTTCCAACATTTCTCATGTAATTTATCCAAGGTTGGACCCACTGGATATTGGTTTCCCATCTGCTCTTTGCGAGCTAATTCATATCCCGATTTGACAGTATATCGTCCTGAAAGGGTGTGATGCCAGCCCCAAAAATCCAATCGTGGAGTTTTTGGTAGCCGCATTGCCAATATCAGCCTAACATCTTGTGGGTCAAAATACTGACGAACTAGGTCCTCCTTCCACTGTCCGAAATTCCTGTCCATAAATTGGTCTATTGTCATATCCGGAAATAAATACAAATCCGACCATCTTGCTGGCCTTGGCTGGATGTCCGGAATCCATGAGTCTTGCCAAATCTTTATTTGTCGCTCATCCCCTATTTTCTTAATCAGTCCTCTCAATATCAAGGGACGACCTGAAAGGATACTCTTCCAACCATACGATGCACTAGGTCTAAGTGGTGCCTCGAGGAGGCTAATGTTCTCATAGTATTTCCCTTTTAGTACTTTTGTCAGTAGCGAATCCGGGAACACCAGCAATCTCCAAATCTGTTTGGCCAGGAGGGCCGAATTAAAATCCTCTATCATTCGAAAACTCAAACCACCCTCTGTCTTAGGTTTACATAACTCTTCTCATTTCTTCCAATGTATCCCCCCATTGGATCCTGAATTTACCCACCAAAGATGACCTATAGCCGACTGGATATTCCCAAGTACAGATTTCGGCAATCTGTAGCAAGGTTATTATAGCCCACATAAATAACTAAATACACCAAAAATGTTAAATCTTAGATTTATAAAAAATAATAATTCCAAACTGTATGAAAAATAACTTTGTTTTGGTTATAGACCACATAAAAATGTAAAATAAATTTTATAAAAAGATAAGTTCAAGTGGGTGAAAAATGTAAAGTCTACGACCCACCGATTTCACACTCCGTTATATATTTGATTTTTTGTCACACTACTTTGTATGTTTAATTATGTTAATTTGTATGTTTTACATTCTTATGCTTATAAACTCTATTTTAGTGAATATAACTCTAATCTTTCTTTGCCTCCCATTTAATAATAAAGAGTAACCTAAATTTAGTCAACTAGTACTATATGTTATGAATTATAACTAGCAATTCGTATAAGTAAATCTAGTAATATACTCTTTGTTTTAAAGCTTCACGTTTCACGATCAAGAAGTGTAGTTAAATAATAGTTGATCAACTTATATGTTAATTTTTAAACAATTTCAACTTGATTAAATAAATATATAAACACATGATCAAGTTGAATAATTGTAAGTTGTATACTCGTTCATTCTCTCTTCAACCTTATCACAGCAGAAGACGAACCAGAAATCATCAAGATCAAAACCAAAGACTTTCTCATGGAGGAAACAAACACAAAGACGTGAGAAAGAAAAAAAAATCAAATTTCCTATCTTCAGTATTGGTTTTGTTCAAAGATTTATTAGCTTTCTATTATGAATATGTTCTTACAGAGTTGAAGATGTTAAGAGCCTTGATGTTTATGCAGCAAAAGGTTTGCTAAGTGTTGGTCATCGATATCTCGATGTAAGGTAATCGGATCTAAAATCCTATTCTCGATTAATAATTTCTGTCGAAAATGTTTGTTCATATGGAATCCGTCGAAAATAGGTATACTTCTTATATATGTCTACTGGATTTATTGTAGGACAAATGAAGAATTTGCCAAGAGTCACTTTGAGGAAGCCTTGAACATTCCTTATATGTTCAAAACAGAAGAAGGTGATTACAAAATTTTGCAAGATCAAGTTTTATTTAATAAAATGCTTTATAATGCATAAATAAAAGGTGAAGATATTGTGCATGGTTTGTTGTAGGTAGGGTTATAAATCCTGATTTTCTTCATCAAGTGGCGTCGGTTTGCAAGATAGATGACCATTTGATCGTGGTTAGAATCTAATACTGTAATTGAGTATTATTTATGATTTGATTATAATATTTTCATATTATATTAGTTTTTAGTTTAGACTATTAATTTTCTTAATGTGAATTATTATGTGGTGAATGAAGGCTTGTAACTCTGGAGGAAGAGCAAGTCGTGCTTGTGTTGATCTTCTAAATGCGGTGAGTCTACATATATGTCTATATATTGAGTCTTCTGATCATTTACTTTCTGTTTCCGAAAAAATGCATATTAATCTCACAAAATAAAAAATTAGTAAGCAATATGTATATATATTCGAAGAGTTTTCATGGCTACATTCATTTTATTTTCAAAACACTAAAAGTATATTTGGACTTATTGTTGTGAAGTTTCGATTTGATGTATTATTCATATATCGTATTCTACATATCGATTTGCATTTGTTGAATAAGGAGAATAAATCTAAAAAAATATGATTTGAATAAGAAAATATTTGAAGACAACTCATATATATTTTATTAAAGTTTCTATACAAAAACACATAGGATTCATGTATAAGTGTCGATTTATAAATGTTGGTGTAGGGATATGAGCATGTGGCTAACATGGGAGGAGGCTACTCGGCTTGGGTTGACGCTGGATTTGCCGGCGACAAACCACCGGAGGACCTCAAGATTGCTTGCAAGTTCCGGCTTAAAGATAACTAAACCGGCCCGGTTTACACATTTTATTTTTATGCCAAAAAGTAAA